>WSYH01005719.1:0-42557 GCA_036426205.1 Ascaphus truei | reverse complement strand
GTGTTGCTTTTTTCCCCTCTGCTAGCTTTCTTAACCTTTACGTACGCTAGCTGATAGAAAAAAAAGCCGCATGTAACATTTGCATGGAGATTTGCCATCTCCATGCAAGGCTGTTACAGGCGATTATACAGTAAATAAATACATTTGATTAATATTGTACATGAGCATGGGGTCTCCGGAGCTGAACCGCATTATTGTCAGCTCTGGGGGAACCGTACTTCATGAGGTACAGTCCCCGTTTAGTGCTGCCGGTATCACTGTAATTTTAAAGCTTCCGCGTCACGTGACCGGGAAATGTACATTCAGCATGGGATACCGGCACCCCATAAAGGAAGTGCCAATGGGTCTGTCGTGCGCATCAGTGTAGTTGACCAGGTCTGGATGCTTCAGACACTGGAGCCACACGAGGGAGTTATGCCAGGCCACAGAAATAACCGGTGCAGGGAGAGGGGTATGATACTTCACCTGCTGTCCTCCGGTTTGGGGCCCACTCTCCTCGTTGGCTCCTGCGTGCCGCCGTCAAAAGGTATCTGGAAACTGGAAGGGAAACGGCGCTACTGCGCATGTCCGGAAAAAAGCTCCCAGAGTAATCTTCACAAAACTTTATTGGACACACACAGGGCTACACCAGCATCTCCCCCTCTACGCGTTTCACCCTTTCACAGAGGGCTTCGTCTCGGAGTGGGGAGAGGTGGTGACAGCCTCTTAAATAGCCTAAAAGCCCGCGAAAGCGGATTAAAAGATTTTAACCACTTCAGTACTAAACAGTTTTTTGCAAGAGTCTCATTACAAATGAATCATCATATATGCATTGTTCCCTTAAGACATCTCTAGGTAAATTGAGCAGTTACTGTACTCTACTGTAGGTGCATACTGTATTATGGCATTATGGCATTGTGTATGCAGTTAGTACTGTCAAACTAGTCTATACTGGAACTACTGTATATATGTACTGTATGTACTGTGCCATACTTACCTGTATCATACTGTACTTACAATACTACAGTACAGTACTACTTTCCTGATGCTTGCCCATTACGCGCGATCACAATGGGCAACACAGTCGCAATATGGTCTATATATTTATTGCAGCGTTCCACGGTGAGTACATCGTTCCAAAAACTCATTATGCCTTTCGCCAACTCGTACTTTTTGGAGGGTTTCACCACTTTCCGGATATGGTCCTTCAGCTGATGCCAGACAATTTCGATCGGATTGAAGTCTGGCGATCTGTCATTGGAAAAAGAGGACAATTAGTTTAAGAGATACAGTACATAGTAAAAACTGTGGGGAAAAAATGAGACATGGTTACCTCACTTACTCCGCCGGCGTCTTCACCCAGTTGATACCGCGCTTAAGGATATGCGCTGTTGTGCTTCGGATCGTTGTCCTGGTAGAAACGGTGACCATCCGGGATTCGCGTGTGATGTATTCCACTATCTCAGGCACAATTTTGTGTTGGAAGAAAGCTTTATTCATGATTCCTATAACAAGAAAAGAAAAGTGCTAAAAAAACTGCACAATAGTACAGTACAGTGCATACAGTAAGGCTACACTAGAACAGTACACTGCATAAGGCTACATTATATTTTATATATTTTACCTTCAAAGATGACAATGCATCCTGGTCCACGCCTAGAGATGGCACCCCACACATGCAGCTTCACGGTGTGTTTTGGACACGGCTTCATAGATATGCGACCTTTTTTGTGGAATGCAAAGGTTGCAAATGTCTCCAGCCACACAGTAGACTCGTCAGTGAAGTTGCAATCCTGGAAAGTTTCCCCACTGTCGATCCATGCCTGGGCCTGGACCACTATTTTTATTTTGTTTACGTCCCTTATCATGGGGTACGCTCTGTAATGACAAGGAATAAATAATTTTAGCGGTACAGTACAGTTTCCCAAACAACACTTTTACCTCCTGTACTGTCCAGTACTAACCTCACACGTCCATATTTCCATCCAATGCTGTGTCTCATCTTCTTTATGCTGGTCTCGGATACAAGTGCCAATGGGTCTGTCGTGCGCATCAGTGTAGTTGACCAGGTCTGGATGCTTCAGACACTGGAGCCACACGAGGGAGTTATGCCAGGCCACAGAAATAACCGGTGCAGGGAGAGGGGTATGATACTTCACCTGCTGTCCTCCGGTTTAGGGCCCACTCTCCTCGTTGGCTCCTGCGTGCCGCCGTCAAGAGGTATCTAGAAACTGGAAGGAAAACGGCGCTACTGCGCATGTCCGGAAAAAAGCTCCCAGGGTAATCTTCACACAACTTTATTGGACACACACAGGGCTACACCAGCATCTCCCCCTCTACGCGTTTCACCCTTTCACAGAGGGCTTCGTCTCGGAGTGGGGAGAGGTGGTGACAGCCTCTTAAATAGCCTAAAAGCCCGCGAAAGCGGATTAAAAGATTTTAACCACTTCAGTACTAAACAGTTTTTTGCAAGAGTCTCATTACAAATGAATCATCATATATGCATTGTTCCCTTAAGACATCTCTAGGTATATAACATACCAACCCAGGGGATAATCAGATAATAAACATACATAAAGATAAGACTGTTTGGCTGCATACTGAGGGTGTATAAATGCACTTAATATGCTAGAAACAACACTGCAAGAAAAAACAAAACATTATCCACATTCCTCCTACATGGAACCAAACTAGTATAAATCCATTATTTAAACATATAAGGACTTCATAATCTACATAAGCCATAGTTATTCAACCCTATGCCGTTTGGCCACGGAGTGCTGGGAAAGGTTTATAAGCAAGCAAAAGAAAGGGGGGGAGGGGGAGGGGGAGGGGGGAGGGATGTGTGGAGGGGGGGGAGGTGGGGGAGGGATGTGTGGAGGGGGGGGGAGGGGTGTGGGAAGGGAGGGGTGTGGGGAGGGGGGGGGGGGCGGGAAACCAGACAAACACAAAAGACAAAGCGGAGGATAACAGTAAATTCACAGTTCACATGATTTCATAATTAAATACATGTACATACATGTCTATGGGCATGCATATCTCAGGTCAAAATTCACTAAATTATTCTAGAGGAAACATCGCAGATCCCAATCCACATTAAGTCCGTTGGGTTGTAGTGTATTTAATGTATGTATCCAGTGTGCCTCTCATTGATGTAAGAGCTTCTTCCTATCCCCTCCCCGTGGGGGGATGGCTATGTGTTCAATTGCACAGCAATGGAAATTATCTACTGTACCCAACGGACAGTTATTAAAGTGAATTGGTACCGGATGTGTCATGTCTTTGTTTTTTATTAACCTAAGATGTTCTAGAATGCGGACTTTCAGGGCTCTACTCGTTAGGCCCACATATTGCTTTTTACATCCGCATTGTGACAGGTAAACCACAAAATTAGTTTGACATGACATGAACGATTTAATTTGATATTTGTGTCTATCCTCTTTGTTGGAGAAATGCGTAGTCTTAATCATTCTGGGGCAAATTTTGCAATGTCCACATTTATAAGATCCAATCAATCTCGGAAAAAAGGAACGTTTGGTTTTGCTATCATTAGTTGTTTTCAACATACTGGGTGCCAGCATGTTCCCTAATGTAGGAGCTCTACGAAACACTATCTTTGGTCCTACACACACCATTTTACTCAATAATGGATCTAGGGACATAAAGGAGCCTGTAACTCCTGAAGAAGGGGGTCCCCGGACCTGAAACCAATGCTGTTCAGCTCCGAGGACCCCATGCTCATTGACAGTATTGTTAAAGCAAACGTAATCATGAATTTTTATATGTGTTCATTTACACGCTAAGGCAATTATGGTCCCCTGAGGTTCATGTATGTCCCCTTATTTTTCTGGGGAATATGTGGGAGAGACCATGGAAGGAGTAAATCCATGTAATATAATATTGTTGTCAATTACAGTGTGTGTCATATTTTTTGGGTTGGGACATGGCAGTGTAGTGGTTACATTCTGAAATGCTGACGTCGTCAATTTAGGCAATCACCTGAAAACAATAGTAATCACACTTGTGGCCAACTATTTGGGAGGGATACCCTATATAAAGTGTCCATTTTGTTCAGTTAGTGTGGGTGTTGTTGTGAGGAGAGATAGAGTCGAGTTGGTGGTAGTAGTTGGAGAGAGTTGGTGATTTGTTGGCGAATATTGAGTGAGTTGTCTTGTGTTATTATATTTTGTTTATCTACTTTTTTGTATTGTTAGTGTGATAGAACTTTGTTAGTGTGTCATTTTTGTTTATATTTGTTTATTGTGAGTGACTGAAATAGAGAGGATGAGTGGACGTGGGAGTGGACGTGGGAGTGGGGGAGTGGTGGAGAGTGGGAGAGGAGGCGGTGCGGTGGCTGGTGGAGTGGTGGAGAGTGGGAGTGGAGGAGGTGCGGTGGCTGGTGGAGTGGGGGAGCGTGGGAGTGGAGGAGGTGTGGTGGCTGGTGGGAGTGGGGGAGCATGGGAGTGGAGGTGGTGCGGTGGCTGGTGGAGTGGGGGAGCGTGGGAGAGGACTGAGACGTCGTGCCAGGGCAGGTACATCCCGTGATGAGACTCCAGGTGGTGGAGTGCAGGTGGATGAGGGTAGCGGGAGTACTGGACTGGGAGAGAGGGACACTGTTCATCATACAAACAGTGATGATGATGATGGAAGTGATGAGGGGCCATCAACAAGCCAGGCGCGGACGGAGGGCCTAAGAAACCCCCGCTTTATCCATCGAAAAATTACATTCTTGTTGAAAGTGTCATGGATTCCTATGAACAACTCTATGGATCATTAGCATGTAAGTTTTGTATTTTAATTATTCGATAACAATATATAAAGTAGGTTGTATATGCCGCATTATCTCATGTATTAACTATATTTCACATATGTAAATTGTGGGGTGCTGTGGAACAATGAAGGGACCTCTAATCTCTCTTAAGTACATATAGAACATACAAAGTGTTCCCCTCACTCATAATGAATACTAAACAATCAATGATACTTTAAATGCTGATATATATGAATGACTAAAAGTGAGGGTCATTCATTGTCAATGTGCCTACAAACTTTAATCACATACAATTAACAGAAGGGTGAAGGATGGTGAGGGAAGGGTGAAAATTGACATTATTAAAAAGTCAGGGATATGATAAACACATCCCTAACAGGGAAGGAAGTGGTTTCGATGAGACGCAGGGGAACGCGACGTTTCGTGCTCACTTACCCCTTTTACAGGCCCATTATCATAGTCAGCACAAAGTGGGACTATGTTACTTACCGACTCCCTCACAGTAATTTCATCACATTGTTAAAATAAATGGTATGAAGATGCCATTAATGTTTATTCAAGACATGCCTAACGTTACATACAGTTGTTAAACATTTATGCTTTAACGGATAGCTGTTTGTTCACATGTAAATTGTCAGGAATGCGCGCATGACTTACACTAATAGGTGTCTGTAATTAGAGGGACATGTTATAATTGTTTCAATATTAACATACAGTATTATTTAAATACTGAAATTTATATGAACACATTGTTACATATGCACAGGTAAAACCAAGACCAGTCAGAAGTCAAAATTGTGGGGACAGATATGCCGAGCTGTCTCATCAGCTGGTGTCTTTCCAAGGACCTCTGAGACATGTAAAAAAAGATTTGGGGACATCAAACATAGGCTCAAGAATAAGATGGCACAGGCCGGACGCATCACAAGTGGGACAGGAGGTGGACCTCCAGCATCACTCAATTTACAGTCTTACGAGGAAAAGATGGTATCAATTATGACTCCCTGCCTTATATTTGGAATTGGAGGGAACAGAGACATTGGGCCATCTCTTTCACATTCGACACTAGGTGAGTCATATGCTATGACATCAATATTTACTAGAGAAATGCAAGCATTTATACATACAACTACAATAGTCTGTTTAGATGATGTGAAACTGAAATGTCAACATTACACATGTCATTATTCATTTATGTCAAATATGCTTTTTATGTAAAGCTGCAGTTCAATAATTATCCTGCATGTGTGTTTTTGGATAGCAATCACTAGTGTACTGACCATAAATACTTGTAGCATGTTCAGTTTTAAACAAAAATACTTTGAAATAACAATTGTATTGTATTTGAACAAGCATGCTTGTTCCTCTTATTCCTGTATGAACCATTGACATTAACCATATTTAAAGATGTCGTCAAACTCCGCACATCAATACAAGGACAACTATAATTTCGCAAGCTATGCAGTTGTTTATTAAATTAGAGATTGCACACACACACTATTGCCGTTACAAAATTGACATACAAAAAACATAAACAGGATATTGAACTGCAGCTTGAACTGATGCACATCTCAAAATTTTTAGCTAAACATATGTGCATTAACATAATATGTTCAGCCAAATAAAGAGGAGCACAAAATTACTGAGTCATTATGTTGATTTTAAAATGTTCTTATTTATTATATAGTGATTGCTGAGGACATGGATTCTGATGTGCCTGCATCACCACAACAACCTGTCCGAAGTGAGGATGAGATGAGATGAGAGTAGATCCCAAACATATTAGTGTCCCAGATGCGGATGATTCAGGACCCGATTTTCTTGGATTACAGGATACCCAACCAAATCCAGAAAGTGATGACAATGGGGAGATCCAAGCGAGTCAGGGAGACCAGGTTTGTGATGAAGCATTATCAAATTTAACCAGCCTAGAGGCCAGGTTTATCAAAAACCAGGAAGATCGGGCACACAGACAGTCTCAAACAAATGAGAAAATATATGAAGAAATTAAAAATATGAGCCACATTATGACAAGACAATAGGAGACACTGGACAACATGGCAAATAGCCTCTCTGTCATAGCCACATGTATGGGTCAACTTGTGGCACATGTCCAGGCACAGCCCCCGCCACAGGCACAATTACAGCCTCAAAGCGAGCCACACGCACAATCGGATATACACATACTATCCGATCTGGAGCTATTATCAGATATTGATCTAATATCAGAGCCACAGAGGCAAATAGCTCCAGAGAGGCAAATAGCTCCAGACAGGCAAATAGAGGCAGAGATCCAAAGCGACACAGAGATCCAAAGCGAGCCAGAGATCCAAAGCGACACAGAGATCCAAAGCGAGCCAGAGATCCAAAGCGAGCCAGAGATCCAAAGCGAGCCAGAGATCCAAAGCGAGCCAGAAATCCAAAGCAAGCCAGAGATCCAAAGCGAGCCAGAGATGCAAAGCGAGCCAGAGATGCAAACCGAGCCAGAGATGCAAAGCGAGCCAGAGAGGCAAAGCGAGCCAGAGAGGCAAAGCGAGCCAGACACACAGCCAATGCTACTTCAGGATCCCAATGCACCAGATCCCATGTTCCAGGCTCTTCCCCTGGCCCAAATCCTAGCACTGGCACTGGCACTGACCCAACCATTGGCAGTGGCTCAAACACTGTCCCAACCCTCGGTACTGGCTCAACCATTGGCACAACCCCCGGCACTGGCTCAGCCACTGGCACAACCCCCGGCACTGGCTCAAGCACTGGCACAACCCCCGGATGATGATGATGATGATGATGATGATGATGATGATGATGATGATGGGTGCTGTGGGAGATATGAGAATGATAATGAGTGGTTCTGGGGGAGATATGATGATGAAGATTTTACCCATGCGGCCCGATTTGAAAAAAATATGTATTTGGGAGAGAGGGAGGGTGGGGGTCTTTCAAAAATGTATTGAAGTGGTGGGGCAATTTTTAATATGTATTGGTGCCGGCGTGAATTTTTATTATGTATTGCGGTGTGTGGTAACATGTATTTAGGGGGTGGGTTTTTTTGGTATATATTTTGTGGGGGGGGATTGAGTGAGAGTGGTGTAATTGACGGAAGAAAGAGGGGGAGTGAGTGAGGAAAAGAGGGAGTAAGAGTGAGACGCAGGGGAGATAAATACATGTGAGGCGGGAGGGGGGAGTCTGAGTGAGTGAGATGGAGGGTAGAGAAATATATGGGTAGAGGGTGGGAAATAGAGGTGGCTTGTGAGGTGTGAAATTAACCAAAGGCCGTGCTTATAGTGCCGGCGACGTTGATGTCATGCTGCGGTTGCTGGAAAAAATCAAATTGAAGTGACTTCCAGCAATCGCGACCAAGTCGTGATTGCCGTCCTGTCGCTCCTACTATAAGTGCACGCGACGGCATCAATACATTTGTTTTGACGCGACGTCGCCAGCACTATTAGCGGTGCCTAATATGTGTCAGTCAGATAGGGGTTCCCTGAGATTTTTCAAAATACTTCAAGGGTTCCTCCAAACAAAAAGGTTGGGAATCACTGCCCTAGGGAAATTAAACATGGCTTTATTTAGCCTGTCACTTTAAACAGCATTTTAAGGCAAAACATAATGCAAAGAAACAAACACCTGTCTGTATAAGGGCGAACATACTACCCCAGTCCCTATCTGCAAGACTGGGTGCAAAAAGCCCCTTGCCCACCAATCACCCCAAAGTCTCAAGAGATACTTGTATGCAGGGGCTCTGTGGCAGTCTCTGAGTCTAGGTGGGTCCAGTAAAAGAGGTCTGGTGACTTGTTATTAGCACAGCTCTGCTGTGTGCTCAAAACTTCATCTGCCTATGCCAGCACAGTGTGCCTGTTCTAAGGAGTCTCTCGTCTGTCCCCAGCAGGGTTTTTTTTACCCTCAGAAAAACAACAGGGAGGGATAGGGAGTGATCACAGGACCATACTAATTGAATAATGTAATTAATAAGTGAATAAGGTAATTGAATTGTGGGTGCAAACTGTGAACTGAAAAGTGAATCAGAAAAAGGGGAAGGGAAACACAAAATGATTGTGCCCCTAGAAGAATTCACTAAACTGCACACCTACAACGTGTAAAAGTTAACTTTTAATAGATTTACTTAAAACATATATTACCAAAGAGTTGTGTAAAGTGAATTTAAAAATAGATTAAATTAACGCTATCAAGCACCCATGTCAACAAATATATGATTAAACTATCCCAGTACACGACCTAATGATGGTGGGATGTTGAGGACACAAGATGCTATAAGTCAGGGCATTCACCCCTCTGAAGAAGCTCCTTTGCTGGAGGGAAACGCGCGTTGGACGCGCAATGTTGTCAGTCTCCTACTTGGAGCTGTTTTAATGTAGTGTTTGCAGTTTCCTGGTTCATTGTGAATAGACCTCAGTATTTGGTTATATAATCCTATCTCCACAGTCAGTGAGCTTGCTGTCCCTGCTCTCCATGATATGTGTGTTCACAAAGCTTAGGCTGTTAATTCACCAGTAACATTGTTGTGAGTGTCAGTTCTATCTACTGCTAACTCTCCAATATTATTACCGTGAGTGTCAGCATTATCACTCTAAGTATTTGCACTTTACCTCACTGACTACTTATCACTGAAGTGGTTTACGGTAATAATTGTAGCAGGATCGCTGGATACTTATTCATTCAATTGTTCGCTGACTTGTACATACATAGATGTACTATTAGGTCTCACAGTTGTCCCAGAGTGGTGAATGCCCTGACTTATAGCATCTTGTGTCCTCAACATCCCACCATCATTAGGTCGTGTACTGGGATAGTTTAATCATATATTTGTTGACATGGGTGCTTGATAGCGTTAATTTAATCTATTTTTAAATTCACTTTATACAACTCTTTGGTAATATATGTTTTAAGAAAATCTATTAAAAGTTAACTTTTACAGTTTGTAGGTGTGCAGTTTAATGAATTCTTCTAGGGGCACAATCATTTTGTGTTTCCCTTCCCCTTTTTCTTTTTTTACCCTCCTCTGATTACCCAGGTGGAGCTGGTTAATTGACTAGCAACAATTAACCAGCTCTTTGCTGGATTTGTCAGACCACTAGAGGCAGCTTTATTTAAACAGGGATAAGTCCCTGATACAGGTCCCATAAACAAGAAAACGAAATAAATGTCATTTCCACTAGGGTCCCCATCCCCATGTGAGTGGCCTTACGAGCACATCTCCTCTCGCACAACTTGCTATATCCCCCTCACAGTTTCCTTCTTTTACTCACACTTCCCCCTCTATCATCCTCACACTCCCCCACCCTTACAGTCCCCTTGTCTCATCCCTTTCTTTCTCTTCCTCCCTAACTCGCTCTCCCCCCCCCCTCTCTCCCTCAAACAGCCCCACTTCTCATTCAATCCTCCCCACATACAATTCCCCCCTCCTACTGACACACAAACACACACACACACAATTCCCCCTTCTCCAATACACACAATACCCCACTTCCTACGCACACAATTCCGCTCCCCTCCTATACACACACACACTACATGGGGGGGGAAGGAATTACCTGTGTTCAGTAGAGACCCCATTTCAACAGCAAGAAGATGCAGAGAGCTCTTAGGCCCCCCTTGCATTGTGGGGTTTAGCAGCACGGTGGTTACACCACTGCACCTGGGACAAATGACATGCTGGCATTCGGGAATGAGATTTTATGGTTGCTGTAACAGGAACTTATCCCTGTTTAAATAAAGCAGCCTTAGAGCTCTGAAACTCCAGCATAGAGAGAGTTAATTGCAGCCACTCAATTAACTAGTTCCACCGGTACTAATGAGAGCCCTGTAAAAACCCTAATGTGAGACACAGGAGAGAGATTCCTTAGCTCACATTTGGGCTGACATAATGAGAAGGAGGACTGCAGAGACTTTCCTCAGCACACAAGGTGCTGCAATGAGTATCTTGAAGAACAGAGGACTGTGTGTTGACAGCAAGACATGAGTGGACAAGATCTCTATACCTGGACACGGACATTTCCATAGCACACAAGGGTGCTGAGCCAGGAGAGCAGGGAGGCCTTCCTTACCCCCTTCGTATCTAAAGCCCTCTCCCATCATAAACATTTCTCACTTTCTGCCCCGCACCTCTGGAATGCCATTCCCCTCAAAACCTGACTAGCACTCCCTCTATTCACCTTTAAGATCCACCTTAAGACACACTTGCTTAAAGAAGCATACGAGTAACACCATGGCTAATACTATACACGATACATAAAGCTTGGCCCCCTGCAGACACACTTACCTGAATGCCCTTCTACTGTCTCTGTGCGTTCTCCCTACCAATTAGATTGTAAGCTCCCATGGAGCAGGGACTCCTCTTCCGAAATGTTAATTTTATCTCTGAAGCACTTATTCCCATGACCTGTTATTTGTATTATTTGTTATTTATATGATTGTCACATGTATTACTAATGTGAAGCGCTATGTACACTAATGGCGCTATAAAAATAAAGACATACATACAGCTTCCCTGACACAGAGGAGGTGGCTCCACTGCCTATTAAATAGGGACCATTGAGAACGATGAAGGCAATATTAAAATAAAAATGATTAGTTGTCGCAAGAAAATCCAATAGCAGCATTAATAGGGCTTCCCACTTGGCCAGCACTGGTTTTATATTTGGGGGTGGGGGGAATGCTCGAGTTTTCCTTTGCTGTCTTTCATGATAAAATAAGAGGCTTCAGCAGGTCAGATTTCTCTCCCATCCAGACTGTAATTATTACATCCTCTCTCTCCTTACCTGAAGGCCACCGGTACTGTACCTTTCTGCCGCCCAACTTCTGGCGCAGGGGCAGGGAATACACAGGAGCCCAGTCACAGCAGGGGAGAGCTGGGTCCCGCAGCCTGATGCGGATGTTGGTCCGGCCTACAGGCCTGGTTGCAACAGGGGCCCAGCAGCTGGCCGAGCCAGAAGTCAGGCCAAACTACCAGTGCTGGCCGGGACAATTGTCCCAGCTCTCTCCCCCTGTCGGTGGCCCTGCAAAGTGTATTTAAATTACTCACATCCCACACTTCCTAAAAACATATCTATTAGAATGATAGTAAGTTTAAAAATCTAAGGCCCCTTATGACTGGAATCATATACTAGTGTCAGAGCAGAGAGGACTGGCACCAACAGCCACTGCTTTTCTAGGTAAAAGCTGATGCTATATTTTGCTGTAACTCAAAATAAAGAATTGGATTAACTTTTTTTTGCACAGAATCAATAAGTGTACTTTATTAAGGTTGCCATTCCTATAACTAACTACAGCTGAACCCCATTATAGCGCGACCTGTTATAACGCGAATTCGGGTTATAATGCGGTTTTCACATGGCTCCAGTTTTTTCCTAAAAAAAAAAAATGTAAAACTTTTTTTGCACACTGCACACTGCCACACTGCCACGCTGCACACACTGCAAACACTGCACACACTGCACACACTGCACACACTCTCACTGCACACACTCTCACTGCACACTGCACACTGCACACTGCACACACTCCCAGCACTCACTGCACACACTGCACACACTCTCACTGCACACTGTACACTGCACACTGCACACACTCCCAGCACACACTGCACACACTCTCACTGCATACACTCTCACTGCACACTGCACAGTGATCACTGCACACTGCACACTGCACACTGCACACACTCCCAACACACACTCCCAGCACTCACTGCACACACTCTCACTGCACACTGCACACACTTTCACTGCACACACTCTCACTGCACACACTCTCACTGCACACACTCTCACTGCACACACTCCCAGCACTCACTCTCACTGCACACTGCATACACTCTCACTGCACACTGCACACTGCACACACCACACTGCACACACTACCAGCACTCACTGCACACTGCACACTGCACACTGCACACTGCACACACTCTCACTGCACACACTCTCACTGCACACACTCTCACTGCACACACTCCCAGCACACTGCTCACAGCACACACTCTCACTGCACACTGCTCACAGCACACACTCTCACTGCTAACAGCACACAGCACAGCACATGCTCACAGCACACAACTCTCACAGAACACAGCACTCACAGCACACAGCACACAGCACTCACAGCACACAGCACTCACAGCACACTCACACAGCACACAGCATTCCAAGCACACTCTCACAGCAGTCAGCTCTCACAGCACACAGCACTCACAGCACACTCACAGCACACAGCACTCACAGCACACTCTCACAGCACACAGCTCTCACAGCCCATAGCACTCACAGCACACTCTCACAGCACACAGCTCTCACAACACATTCTCACAGCACTCACAGCACACTACACCACACCTCCCACTCCCCCTCCCTACCTTTGGTGTCGGCTGCTGAGATCGGAGCGGAGCTGGCATCAGGAGGAGGAGGGGGGTGTCAGGAGGAGGGGGGGTGTCGGGAGGAGAGGGGGGGTGTCGGGAGGAGCAGGCTGGGACCCGGAGGGCCGCGTGGGCTATGTCGCGGAGGGCCGGTAGGTGTGGGGGCCTGGGGGGAGGAAATGGATGCCGGTTTAGGAAGGGGTTTAGCTGTATTTAGTTCAAACGTGTAATAATATTATGGATAAAGTCTACATATGGGATGTTAAAATGAATTAAAGACAATGGGAAGTAAATCATTGACTCATTCTCCTCAATAGAGATATCATCAATGAATACAAACTAAAAATTGACTGGTAATAAACCTTCTCATTACGGCAAGATACGTTCCCATTGTTTTGGAAACAGACTATAGACCTGAAAGTGGAGCCCTGGATATCAGAGGTTGGGAGAACCTGCTCCATGGAGAAACCAACATTCACTTAAAAGATAAACCAGATACATTAGAAGCGAGATGGCCGTCCTAGTTTCTATATACTGCGGATTTGGAGTTTAGAGGAATAATACAAAACTTTTTTTTTTATCAGTGTTGATCAAAGAAAGATCAGAAAGTTTCCCCCTATAATTAGCACTCTATGGGGTCATGCACTAAGCTCCGTTAAGTTAATTTTAGAGCGCAAAGTGCTCTTAGTACGTGATGTTGCGCGGAACCCGATTGTCACGATTGTGCTCGCCACAAACCGGGACTGGACCGCGGGGCTGAGGTGGGGTTATATAAGCACCGACCTTAGACCGCGCAGGCTGATCCGGATTGCGCAGTTCGTAGTCGTACGTAGGAGGGTCAGGACTGGAGAAGGCAGCATCGTCAGTGGACAAGCCAGGGTCAGGACTGGAGACATCAGGATAAACATTGTTCAAGCAGGAGTTCAGCAACAGGTAGTCAGGAGTTCCCCACTTCAGCTTAGGAGCGTGGGAGTGGACTCTGCGCGTGCGGCGACCATGGCCCATGGTGTTGGTCTCAGGAAGTGATAGGTAGACCGGAGTGGGCACACCGTCAGGCAGCAGTGGTAGATCAGTGCTTCAGCGCAAGAGTCCTGAGCGGGCTGGAGAATCCTCCGCTTCAGAGTTGGAACCAAGACACGGCCTCTGCAGTAGAGAATGACCAGCAGACCCCAGGAACTAGGGAGCTGAAGGCAACACTGGGGAAACCTCTGCTTCAGCACAGGAGACAGGAACAGACCGCTGCGTGACAATAGCAGCCGGTCTCAGGATACACAGGATAATCAGGAAATACAGGCCCCTGCATGAAGACTAGCAGCAGGCCTCAGGAACTAGGGAATAACAACTAGAGAGGTTAATACATACACAGACAAGCCAAGGGCTTATGGCAGAACACTTGTGACATCCAGGAAGGACTATGCTCGGCAGGGAGCATTGTGGGAAGGCTGTCTTTAAAGGTCAGTGAACCAATAGCAGAAGGGGCGTGTGACAGCATAGCTTTAATGAGTGAACCCAGGGTGGAGCTTCAGTGAATATCAGGAGCAGTTTTCCAGGACTGCACAGGTCTTAGAGGCAAGGAAAGCAGTAAACTGAGGTGTGGATTCCTTATACATCATTAGTGAACATACAATGTTGCACTAGAGTTGTTTCTGTTTTCATCGAGGGTTCAGTTCCACTGATACCAGGGAGAGGATTCTAAGCAAGACCCCCCCTGCAAACTACAAAGTCTACACACTGTCTTCCAATGCTGTTATTTGTCTGGGAGAATGTGAGTTCTTAATCTCGATCCCCATGCACATTGTTATAGGTGTTTAGGATATATTACACTATTGTATATATCATTCCCTTTACATGGTGAAACTCTGCGCTCCCCACAAGCTTCTTCCAAACAGTGCTGTCTGCACGTCTATTTTTTCCCGGGCCAACTGTTTCTTCTCCTCTCCTAATTCATGGAGTTTCTTATCTCCTTCACTGACTTGGACATAGAGATTCTTGCACTCTTGGGTTACATTTTCAAAACTGATATTTAACCCTTCGAAGATTTCTCTCAATGAACATAGTTCTGTATTGAAGTGGCAACTCTTCTGCTTAGAGGCTTCCAGCTCTGTAGTAAGCCTGTGAACCTCTTTCTGAGATGCTTCCAGTGCTACGTCAACTTGAGCCATGAAAGTCTGGTACTGGGCAGAATCAGCGTATGCCTTCTCCAGCTTACTTGACAAGATCACCCTGTCATTCTCCAACTGATATTTTTCTTTTTCCCAGTCACCCTCTGCTTTTTCCAGTGCTAATTGCATCCTTGACTTTTCTTCAATCAATAGTCTCTTCTCTTCTGATTCATGGAGTCTTTTATCTCCTTCACTGGCTTGGACAGAGAAGTTCTTACTCATTTGGTTTATAGTTTCAAACCTACTATTTAACTCTTCGGAGGCGTCTCTCATAGAACGTATCTCTGTTTTCAAGTAGCATCTCTCCTCCCGAACGACTTCCATCTCTTTTTTGAAGTAGCAAATCTCCTCCTGTATTAAGCCTGTCAATTTCCTTCATAGAGATTTTCAGGAATTCGTTACTTTTAGAAGCGAGGCGCTGATCTTCAGCAGCATCAGCATATGCCCTCTCCAGCTCACCTGACATGACATCCAGGTCACTCTCCAACTGGTGCTTTTCTTTTTCCTCGAGAACACACTTAGCAAATGCTGAGGATAGACAGCTCTGTAGTGCAGCCTTGGCTTCTTGCGCTTTATCTAAACGTCCATGAAGAGAATCAATCTCTTTTCGTGCAGATTGAAGTGTCTGAGTTAGGGCATCTTTTCCTGGATTAAATACATCGTTCTTTTCTTCCACTATTCTTGGGATAAGTCTGTGAGTTGCCTTAAACTGCAGCATATCTCTTTCATCAAATGCAGACTCTGGGGTTAAAGGTTCATCCTTAATTTCAACATCCACAGTAATACCTCCCTTCTTTTTCCTCTTCTTCCTTGCTTTGAGAAGTTCTGAAGAATCAGTGGTACTGTGTTCACATTCACTGCTCAAGACTGTTTTTTTGAGTGGGAGCCATAATTTCAGACATGGAGAAACCACACTTCCCAAGAAACCAGTAAAGAGGAAATGGTGTCTTAAATAGAAATGTGAGTCTGAAAATCTGCAGTGGCCCACCCACAATGCAGAGACAATTCTTGTCCAGGTAATGAAAGTCTGAAAATGGAAAAAACAGGTACTGCAGAGAGGGTTTTTTTTTTTTTAAAGGGAATTCTTCTCAGGGAGAAAGTGGCACAAAAAACCCTGCAGAAACCTTTGCAGCAAAAAAATCTTCAGGATCCCAACTGGGATTTAAAAAAAAAAAAATACTTATCTTCCTCCAAGCGGATGGGGTCTGCTGAAGCAGGAAGGCAGAGAATCTGTTCCAGCGAGATCCAGAAGTGGCCTCTGTTTTCTGTCACGGGAGACTCCTGTGGCGGGTAGGATCTCGGTGGCCGGAACAGCAGGAGCATAGTAGGGGTCACAAGCAGAGATCAAAGGCAGGCGGCAGATAGCGAAGTCAGGTAACAAGCAGGGGTCCAAGGCAGGTGGCAGGTAGCAGGTAGCGAAGTCAGGTAACAAGCAGAGGTCAGCAACGAGGAGACTGGAACAGGGAACAAACAGGGACAAGCCAGATACCAGCAAGGGCCTTACTGCGAACAGACTCAAATACAGGTACAGGAACAGATCAGGATCAGAGGCATGTGCATAGGAGTCTGACTTGAAACAGAGGCAAGGGAGGAACAGGAATGGGAGGTTTATATAGGCAGGCTGGGAGGTGGAGCACAGGTGCAGAGGTGTCAGGTATCCGAGTCTGGTATGTTCCTTAGTTTAGCAGCAGCAATCCCGGTGGACAAGTATATGTACTGCAGGCTAGAACAAGACATTGAGAGTGGCAGCAGTCCCGGTGGCCAAGCATGGGTACAGCAGGCTAGAGAATATGTCAACACGTCAGCTCAAGGTAGACGCAAAAAAAGCTGGCCTTAGAAAAAATTATTTTTGCATGCGCAAAACCCATACAACCGGCCGGCGGGTGTCCCCGGCTGACCCGCGGGGTCTGGGGGTCCCCGGCTCAGCAAGTGGGGGTCCCTGCGGGAGTGCAGGGGTCCCGGAGGCCATCCCGGGGTCCCCGCGGTCCTGCGGTACCAATGTTGCGCCTCCAAAAATAATAAACAATATTTATAACTAAATACACCCCTAACACATACTATACAGTAATGGTCAAAATTACTATTATCCACATATGGATATTAATGCATTTGCCCATTTTAAATACATATAAATTTCAATAAATACAGTAAAAACATATTACACATACCTTTTACAGGCACCCACGATGAAGGCCGTCTTCATCCTCATCTTCATCCTGCACATGCCCCCTCCGATGCTGCAAAACATACACAAGAATAAAAACATCCAATGCAATGTCCCCTAACCTCTTAATCACCATAGCGGTTATTAACCACTACAGTCATTAAGGGGTTAACCCACCCTCACCCACCACTCGGGAGGCCTACATACCCTCCCCCACTAACCACCCACCCTGTGAGGCAAACCACTCTCACTCACTACCCAGCCGGGAGGCCTACCACATACCCTTGGGGCCAATACCCCCTTCACCCCCAGTACCCACAATTAGAACAATATACTGCCCCACAATAAACATCATTATATTTATTAAATACATAACCCACCCCCTGTGCCCCTCCATAAATGCATGATTTATTTTTTTACATACAGGGTTCATACCCCAGGCCCACGGGAGTCCCCAATGGGCCTAACGGATCACCTCACAGACCTAAGGTTTCCAGCATCATGTTTCACACAGGGTCTGGAGGCCTGTTGGTGGGTCCCGCCAGGTAAAACACACAAAATCCACTGGGAGCATGGGGAGGAAACAAAAATAAATTTAAGTGCAGCAAAAAATGGCAATGTGGAAAAAGCCTTCAATTGACTTGTCTCTAATGAATTGACTACTTACAAGATGTAAGAGTCAAATAGGCAGGGTTGACTCAAATGGTCAGAGGTAAGTGGATGATGCAGTTGTCATCAAAGTGGATCAGGTCCTCAGGATCACGTACCCCAATGTTGAGAGAAAAACTGGCATAGCACAGATTACTCGAGATAAAATAGCTTTATAACAATAAAATATTATACTCACATTCTAACAATAAAAAACGGGCATATCACACTGCATTAGTGTAGGAAGACTTTAGCCAGCTGGCTCACCATCCCGCAACGTTCCACCACTCCTCCGCCTCAGCCTCCGGTCAGCTGTTACACTGTTCCGACTGGCGTCTGACCTACAGATGGGTCCCGCCAGGTGCCATGGCCCACCAGGTGGTCCTCGCGGGCCACCGTGGGCCACAATGGGGTCCCTATGGTAGGCCTGCAGATGCCTGGGGGGCCCCGGGTCAGACCCACAGGTGTCTGAGGGACCTCGGGTGGTTCCCATGGGGGTCTGGGGACCCACGGGTGGTCCCTATGGGTCCGCTGTTCCCCCACAGATGTGGGGCCACCGGTTCTTCCCCGCAGGTGTCCCCCGTGGACCTGCAGCCCAGTACCCGTGAGAAGCATGAGGATACCGCAGGTGGTCTCCAGAGGTCTCACGCAAACCAAAAGGAACCAACCCTGTATGTAAAAAAAATAAACCGGACTTATACATTAAATACATAAATCCCCTCCCCCCCAACACATACAGTACAATAATGTGCAAAATAACTTTTATCCAGATATGGATAATAGATTATTTGCCCATTATGAAACACATAAAACATGCATAAATCAAAACATCAATTTTTAATCTTAAAATCACCACATTGCATGTTACAATAAATCCTGCATCAATTGTAAATATAAACCAACAAACCAGCAGCTACACAAATGTATATGAAATGTCACACAATTGCATGGAGTGTGTACATGATGCATGTAACAATAAAATACACTATGAACAATATCCCCTAACCACCAATGCCATCATGAAAATCAAATAGAAACTAAACAACATCAACACATTTACCATCAATTAATTAATCAATTTCCTAAACCAATTACAATACAATACCAATCAATTATACAATTCCCTATTCAATTCCTAAAGCCAAACCATTGCCAAAAGAATTCTAATTGAAAGTAACCACCATCATTCTAATCTAACAACCAGAAATAAGCCATTACAAATAACCTGTATCTAAATACAAATGACATTATTCACACCAATGTCTAAATAAAGCTGATAAATACATTAGCCATACATGAAAAGAACATAAACATTTGCAAAACAATCAATTATTATCGCTGTATGTCTATCCATATAGACAGATATAGAGAACATACAGGGGCAATAATAGAGCATAAAAAAAATGCATTTACATCCAAAAATCACATACAGTGTCCGTGATTATTATTCCATAGGTAGTACATAGATACATTCACGGGCATTAAATGGGACTGAAAAAAAAGTCATGAATCAAAAATCAAAAAAAAAACTGTAAAACTAAAAATAATACACTTTTCTTTTGTTTACTCACCATTAGATGCCCACTCCCCGAAATCCAGGCGACCCGGAAGCACTGGAACCAATCCAAAGGTAACCATAAAATAATAAACCCTTACAATCCATAACGGTGTATTCTTTCTTCTATTTGTTATCCTTCCCGTCAGTCTTGAAGTCTTCTTTTCTTCTTTGGGGTCTTCTCCGTCTTCTTCCGTCTTCTTCCATCTTCTTCTGCCACGCCCTTCTTCTCTTCTTAGAAGGGGAGGTGTTCCCTCCTCGGCGTCTGGCTTCAAAATGAGGCGACATAGGCTTTTATAGGCCTATGATGTCACATTTTGGTCAAATGTTTCCCACGGTCCTGATTGGGCCGTGAAAAACATGTGATTTGGCCAGAAAAAAAAATGGTGGCATCATTTAAAGGCACTGACGCCAGCCAATCAGAATGGCTGAGTTTCAATTGCCTTTAAGATGACATCTTCAAAACAAAGATGGCCGGTGACACATGGTACGGTAGCCAATCAGAGCGTGGGAACTCCATCCCAATTCTGAGACACTAATTGAATCAGCTGTGCTGAAGTAGGGATATCCAAAAACCTGGCCTGTTTGCGGCCCTCGAGGACTGTAGTTGTGCAAGCCTGATTTAGAGGATTAAGATTTAAAACACACATTTTAGTGATTAAACCCCAAAAATGGGAAATTATATATAACGATAAATATCTTTAATCCAGAAATTATGTGCTGTGTAACCACACACTGGCTCACAAATTCTACTATAAAATACTGTATATAGTCAGGATTCCGCAGACCCAAACTCTCTAGCAAATATTTAATTAAATATAATCTACAAAAATTGTAAAAAGATGATTTTAAGACCCCAAATACTAAAATACTAAAACAACAAAACTGAAATTATTAGAAGTTATCAAGGATTTAAAATCCTTGAAGACCCCAGAACCTAATGGCTTATCAAATACTTACTAGAAAAATTACATTAATATCATATCCCCAATCTTAATAGATATTTGTAATATATGTTTGTAGATGGAGCAGATCCTGGAACAGATGACGGAAGTGAGAATTGTAAATATAGTAAGGACCCAATGACCTGTGTCAGGTACAGGGTGATTTCCCTGCAAACACAGATCTTATGATCTATAGTAAGATCCTTGTCAATAGATGAAATCCAATCCTTAATACACAATGAGCATGTGCGGTTTATCAGCGAGGTCCAGGCATAGAATAACACTAGGAAAAATATAAATATTCTAGATGATGAGAACAACACTAAACTCAAAGCCATTCTACTAAGCCTAGAGACAGAAAAGGCATTCAATAGGATCAATTTGAGATTCCTAAATAAAACACTGGAGGGATTGGACTTTTAAAAGTCATACCTTAAGGGGTATGCTATTTCAATCAAGCTATTTCCAAAAATCCTACTGCAATCCTTAAACTCGCTGGGGGTGATTTTAATCCAATAAAAATCACTAATGGGACATGGCAGGGCTGTCCTCTTTCACCACTGTTGTTTACAATAGAGCCGTTTGCAGCTACATTAAGAGAGAGTCCAAATATTCAAGATATTAAGATACGGTAGGAGACGAGACATATAACCTCCCACTGTTTGTGGATTATATCATTTTGACTATTGAAATCTGTTCACATCTCTCCTCAACCTACAACCTTCACTTAGTGAATTTGACAGTCTGTCAGGGTACAAAATAAATATGGATATGTTGGAAACCCTAAATGTAACCATTCCATGTCACAAAATCACACTACTTGAATTTCAATTATAAATAGAGGGGGACACATTTAAAATACTTGGCCATATTCTTAACTAATGACTATCAATCCCTATTTAGATATAACTATTAAGATCTATTCACCGAAATCAAGAGGGAGTTACAAATATGGAATAAATGTCACATATTATGGCTGCGTAGAATAACCTCAGTAATAATGAATACTCTTCTTTCAAGCCCTTACTAACTTAATTTCCACTTAAATATAGAAAAGATGTAAAGTATAAAATAGCACAATTTATTTATATGGATTAAAAACCCGGAGTTGCTAAGCAAGTCCTGTTAGCGTCAAGGACAATAGGGGTATTAGTAGCGCCGGACATTGGGAGATATTACCTAGTGGCACTGCGGAGCAGTGTTGTAACTACATTGTTTATGCTCCCCCTGCAAAAATTGAAAGGGCCCCTAAACAATAAAAAAATAGAAAATAAATGTGTTTTCACTAGTGTCCCCATGTGAGTGGCCTTCTGAGCACCCCTCCTCTCCCACACCGTGCTCTAACCTCCTCACATTCCTCCTCTCTTCCTCACACTTCCCAACACCCTTACTGTCCCCCTGTCTCCCGCTTTCTAAGGCTTAGTCCATAGAGACTGAAGCCGTGCGGAGGCGCGCTGGGGCTGAGAGAAAGCAGTGATTTCCCTGGCCTTAGAGCGCGCGCCGTCCGTGGTCGTGTCTGGGGACAGGCCAGTGATGTCACGGAGCTGGTTTGCCCTCATTGGGCGAACCGCTCAAGTGACGGGCCCTGTGCTACGGCAAGCGAAGAAACTAAAGATTTCTTAAGACACACGCTTCCGCAGGCGTGCGGAAGTGTGCGCGAGACCCTGCTAAAGCCACTCTCATTGCGGCTGCAGGGGCACAGTGCCAAGCAGAAGCGCCTCAGCACGGTTCATGCCCGAGGCCTTACTCTTCTTCCCTCTCTGCGGAGGAGATAACCTTTAAATTGAAGAAATGGAAATTGGTTGAATCAAAATGTAAGATGATCTCATCACCATCTAGACTTATTCCCTTATCTGACAACCCAATGTTCCCCTCGGGGTACAGAATAAGTAAGTACAATGATTGGAAAAACAGGAATATTCTGGATAGTGGGAATGTGCTATCTGAGGGAAAATTATACAACAATTTAGATGTTAATCTAGAAATGTTACCTATCTAACTCTGAAGTATTAGGTATCTTCATATTAGTCATTTAATCAATACAGTTTTTGGGGGCTGCATAAAAATGAGCTACCAGAATTGGGTAATAAAGATGTTATATGAGGAGTTAGTCCCCATTGGAGATCGTCCAAGCCACAACTATATGAGGAAGTGAGAAACTGATCTCCAAACCGATATTTCAAATGAGAACATATGGGAGAATGCATTAAAGGCCTCTATATGTACCACAGCTACGGAGAACATATACAAAGTAATATTCAGATGGTAGCTTATGCCCAAAAGATTGAGTCAGATATTTACACATGCCATGGGCCAGTGCTGGAGGAACTGTGGCCAGATATTGGACAAGGCCCATACGTGGGGGTTCTGTTCACAGATACAGAGATACTGGGTTACATTAATCTCCCATATCCTAACGGCAGCCAGATGCTATATTTCAGCACCAAGTTGTGTTTCCAAAGGCCAACACACAGAGAATCAATGAAGTGCGGTTAATGGAGAAACTCATACGATTAAGAATGTCCATAAGGTTTGGGACCCCTGGGTCAATAGATGAAAAGTATCAAGATGTTTTACCTTCATACAGTAGTTCTGCCGGGGGGACACTGGTTGTGTAATGGGGGACACAGGATTTGGCCGGATTGTTCAAAATCTTGCATTGGTCATTGACCGTGTTATCCTGATGTTACAGTATTAACGATTTCCCCTCCCTTCTGTTTTTTGGTTCACCTTTCACCTCATTCTTGAAAACTTAATTAGAAAATAAGTAATAAAAAAAAGAATACGGTTATATTAATATGTAAACACAGTCCCTGCAAGCTCTAACCCCATATCCCACCACATTATATATATATATTGGTGTCAAAAGGAGTGCTACTGAGCGTGGCCAAATGTATACAACAAAAGACAAAAATATCCAATGCAACGTCCAATGTGATAAAATGCATAGTTAAATACTTCAATGTTAGTATTCTCATGAGTAATGGTCATTTAGTTAAATCCTTTGGCCAAAGCGTTATAGCCGGCAGCCACGTCACGGTTAGGAACTGCTAGATGTATACTATACAAGCCTAGATTATGGCAAACATACTGTAGGATGTTCTTTATCAAAAAACCATCAGACATGATGTAAGGGCTGCACACAGTACAGTACTGCAAATATCTCTTGTCCTAAGCTATTTAAAAAAATCATAAGAACCCCTTTTCCTCCTCAGCTCCAGACGGTTAGTAGGGACTGGTTCTGTAAGAATGGACCACACACTATGTAACCTTTAGGAACTGTTATGAAACATTAATTGACCATTTCAGTATTCGTATTAGGATAGATTATAGGAAAAAACATATGGAAAAACTGAAAAATAATTAAAGACACAAATAAGCTACAGTACAAAGTCAACAGTTGTAATAAATTAAATATGTGCTAACAATGTATTCATTAAAGGTTTAAGAGCCAGACCTTTAGATTACAATTTCACCCATAAATAAATTTATTTCATCTAGCCCCACGAAAAGATTACACCAAGCACATATCCCTCTTGCCCCTCTAAGGATTACAAAGGAGCATTAATCTGTCCTGCCCCCCATCATTACATGAAGGGATTAACTAAAGAACTATCAGATTCAGCCAATAATAATAAGCAATATATTGAATAAACTCTGAAATATAATGAGAAACTCTAGTCACACAGTAACTGCAATGTTGGAACAGTAAATACTCCCAGGGCTAATAGCATGTGATTCCTCTATAGTCATCACAGCATCTTTTAACCTGATGAGGAACTACCTAACATGGATGAGCTATCTCATGATATTCACATGATAAAAGCTAACTATTGTGATCAAAATGTAAGTAACCGTTAACCTCCCAAACAATATTCTGTATGTGAAAACATGAAAACGAGACGTGTTAGTATTGGAAAGCTTTTTACAGACAAAAAGGTATCAAAGCAGGCAGAGAATTTCCAGACATGTGGATTTTTCTGGCTTTCCGCTTATAGTATAGGATAGAAATGAATAGAAATTATTTTATGAAATAATGGACACATTTTTGTAATTTATTAATTAATAATATTTGATTTTCTCCTGAGCATGGTACAGTAGTGAAAATGTGCTTTATTTGCAAGTACAGTAACTGCGAGTAACAAACAGGCATACCCCGGTTTAAGTACACTCACTTTAAGTACATTCGCGAGTAAGTACATCTCGCTAAATAGGCAAACGGCAGCTCACGCATGCGCCAGTCAGTACATCCTGAACAGCAATACCGGCTCCATACCTGTACCGAAGCTGTGCGCAAACGGGGAGACTATAGAGCCTGTTACACATGCGTTATTTACATCAGTTATGCACGTATATGACGATTGCAGTACAGTACATGCATTGTAAAGTGGGAAAAAGGTAGTGCTTCACTTTAAGTACATTTTCACTTTACATACATGCTCCGGTCCCATTGCCTACGTTAATGTGGGGTATGCCTGTATACATTTCTACTGTTGACAATACTACAATTTCACATTAATATTTGCACTTATGGGGAAATATTAATGTGAATGCAAATGAAAACAGCAGGTTTGTACCATACCCAGTACCACACTGAAGGAATGAATTAACGCTACGTATGTGCTGCTTGATTGAGTGAATTAAAGACTAATGGTCCAAAAAATTATGTTATTTAGGATAGTTGAAGAATATTTTATTTTTATTATAAATTAAACAAGTTGCCGATCCCATATTTATGTAAAAATATTCCAATTAAATGCATAAACATCAAGAGGGCTATGCACTAAGCTCAATGGCTTTGCGTTCTGATTTGACCAAAAAACAGGTTCGTTAAAAAGTGAAGCTGGGGACGCGATTCACTAAGGCCTTGCGCCCATTTTTTTACGTAACTGCTCAAAATAGCTCAAAACACCCACAGCGTACGTGTTGCTTTTTTTTCCCCTGTTAGCGTTCTTAACCTTTACGTACGCTAGCTGATAGAAAAAAAAAACGCATGTGATATTTGCATGGAGGTTTGCCATCTCTTTGCAAGGCTGTTACAGGCGATCGTACACTAAATAAATACATTTGATTAATATTGTAGATGAGCAGGGGGTGTCCGGAGCTGAACCACATTATTTTCAGCTCTGGGGGACCCCTACTTCATGAAGTACAGGCCCCGTTTAGTGCTGCCGGTATCCACTGTAATTTTAAAGTTCCGCGTTATGTGACCGGGAAATGTACATTCAGCAGGGGATACCGGCACCCCATAAAGGGGCCTGTGTCCTGAAGAAGGGGTTCCCTTGACCTGAAACCAATGCTGTTCAGCTCCGAGGATCCCATGCTCATTGACAGTATTATAAAAGCAAACGTAATCATGAATTTTTATATTTGATCATTTACACGCTAAGGCAATTATGGTCCCCTGCGGTTCATGTATGTCCCCTTATTTTTCTGGGGTATATGTGGGAGAGACCATGGAAGGAGTGAATCCATGTAATATAATATTGTTGTCAATTACTGTGTGTATCATTATTTTTGGGTTGGGACATGGTAGTGTAGTGGTTAAATTCTGAAATGCTGACGTCATCAATTTAGGCAATCACATGAAAACAATAGTAATCACACTTGCGGCCAACTATTTGGGAGGGATACCCTATATAAAGCGTCCATTTTGTTCAGTCAGTGTGGGTGATGTTGTGAGGAGAGATAGAGTGGAGTTGGTGGTAGAAGTTGGAGAGAGTTGGTGATTTGTTGGCAAATATTGAGTGAGTTGTCTTTTGTTATTATATTTTGTTTATCTACTTTTTTGTATTGTTAGTGTGATTGAACTTTGTTAGTGTGTCATTTTTGTTTATATTTGTTTATTGTGAGTGACTGAAATAGAGAAGATAAGTGGATGTGGGAGTGGACGTGTGAGTGGACGTGTGAGTGGTGCGGTGGCTGTTGGAGTGGTGGAGAGTGGGAGTGGAGGAGGTGCGGTGGCTGGTAGGATTGGGGGAGTGGGGGAGCGTGGGAGTGGAGGAGGTGCGGTTGCTGGTGGGAGTGGGGGAGTGTGGGAGTGGAGGAGGTGCAGTGGCTGGTGGAGTGGTGGAGAGTGGGAGTGGAGGAGGTGTAGTGGCTGGTGGGAGTGGGGGAGCGTGGGAGTGGAGGAGGTGTAGTGGCTTGTGGGAGTGGGGGAGTGGGGGAGTGGGGGAGTGGGGGAGTGGGGGAGCGGGGGAGCGTGGGAGAGGAGTGAGACATCGTGCCAGGGCAGGTACGTCCCGTGATGAGACACCAGGTGGGGGATTGCAAGTGGGTGAGGGTAGCGGGAGTACTGGACTGGGAGAGAGGGATAAAGTGAACACTTTGCACGAAACGCGTAGAAGGGCTGCAACCCTCTATTTTATGGCTTCCCATTAAAGAGTGATTTTTTGCTAGACCTGTTCTCCTTCATTCCTTGCTGTGCGCTGCACACATACTGCACTTGGATTCTCCTGTCCTGATACAGCTGCACGCTTTGGAGAGAGCTACTGGGGGTCTCATGAGTACGTTTACCTGGGGCCAGCCCAATGAGGAGGGGGAAGTGTCTCTGTAAACGTACCCCCACCTTCAGGGTGTTTTAGAGCCCCATTATAGGTTTAGTGCTTTATCACTTATTAATCATTACCCAGTGTCTGCTCTACTCCCTTTATTATAAGGATATAGGTCCCTATATTTTTTGAGCACCATTCCTCCAACATACACTACCGACACGTTTAATTCGAGCACGGCTAGCACCACAAGCCGGGGGATGCCCCGGCGTGCTAGCCGCACTCCCTCAGCGTGCCGCGCATCACCGATGCTCCCCGAGGGAGCCCTGGTGTCCCGCGATGTGGGGGATGGCGGCAGGGGGTTCCGGGGGACCCGGCGGACCCGGCAGCGGGAGGGAGAGCGCCCCGATCGAAGGGCGCTCTTCCGCTGCTTCGGCGCGCGCCCGGCACCCTCCGGCGCGCGCCAGGTTACTGCTGCGGCCGAGAACGGACAAATGCTCGAATAAACTCGGCCGCAGCAGTATGTACCATTATCATAATCAGCACAAAGTGGGACTATGTTACTTACCGATTTCATCACTGTAATTTCATCACATTGTTAAAAGAAATGGTATGAAGATGCCATAAATGTTTATTCAAGACATTGCTAACGTTACATACAGTTGTTAAACATGTATGCTGTAACGGAGCTGTGCAGCTGATTGTTCACATGTAATTTGTCAGGAATGCACGCATGACCTAGACTAATAGGTGTCTGTAATTAGATGTACATGTTACAATTGTTACAATATTAACATACAGTATGAATTAACTACTGAAATGTATATGAACACATTGTTACATATACCAGAGGAATATTGAGGCGAGATCCCCTCAATTAATTAGTGCTACAGAGCATTGAACCCACTTGTTGTAAATAAATTGCTGCATCCGGATCACATGTTGTAATAATAAAATACTGTGTGGAGCTGTGTAGATTAACCCCTAGTTGGAACACGGTCTGGCAAGGATAAGGAGGGTTGTCTGGGGGAAGTCCTGAGACCCACCCAGACCCCTTGCATAAATCCAGCAACTATGTGAACCAGTGAACTTGGGGAAGCTCCCACTAGAGTAGTATTGATAAAGTACTCACATAAGTCCATTTTCATCCGGGTGTGTGTGCTCCACGCTGTATGCAGAGACTGGACGAAGTCACCCTTGCCAAGGAGGAAGGTGAATCAGCGGGCACGATTGCGCAGACAAAAAGTTGCAAAGGCTGGACTGGGCTATAAAAAATCTATATTAAAGCATGGATTTAAAAAGTAAGAGGAGGGGAAACAGACCCCTGCGCCTCTAACGCGTTTCACCCAGTATGGGCTTTCTCAAAGAGTAGCGTTTCTCGTGCGCAGTCCCCTGAAGTACCGGATGCAAACCGGACGTGACATCACTCAACCAATGGGATGCAAGTACTCCCTAGATGGTATGTAGGGAGAATGCACTCTTGGCTGGCGTGTACTCGTATGGGATGCAGTAGTACTGGAGTCATGCGCAATGAAAACGAATGCAAAACAAGTTAAAAACAAATAGTTCTGATTTTACACATAATATCAAATTGAAGTAATTAGTCTATGACCGCAAGTCTTCACTTGGAGTGGCATATGTATAATGATATATACATAAGATGTAACAAAGTCACTCACATCTGAGACTGCGGGTAGTAAAGATACTGCATAACTAAGATGCAATGTAAAGTTAAAAACAAGTAAAGTCAGGGGTCTGAGGATTTTCAATCAATTACTTTCATATATACATTACTTTCATATATATAGTGCATAGCTCAACAGTGTGCTGTAATCATAGCTGTGTTCGAGAATTGAGATACATATAATGTATAACAGTATAACCAATGTAGCATGAATGTAACATAGGCAACATCACACATTTTTGATACATATAATGGCAACAATAAATATCAATTTTTTCAACAATTAAGATTCAATTTTTTGATGTTTGTGTACTCCAAGAAACTTATTTATATTATTAATGAATTCCACACCAATTTAGAAAGTTATTCCCTTTGTCAAGGTTTTCTTAAAATATGATATGAAAGAAGGGGGAAGGGGGGTAGGGAGGAGGGGGGGGAGGGGGGAAAGGGAAAATGGAAAGAAAGAGGTGAGGGGAAGGGGGGAGGGGAGGAAAGGGGGAAGGGAGAAGGGAGTGAACAGAGTGAACAATTCATTGAAAAAGGCTCATCAATTCTCAGATAGTGGATAAAGGACTCTCAACCAATACGAGGGCTAATGTTTTTTTTTTAAAAAGTACCAACAAGTACATACAGTATCATGTCACAAGGAAGAACATGCAAATATACAAATACAAGGCATGCTCATACCACCTGTCTGAATATACACAAAGTTATTATTGTGGTTAACACGAAACTACCAAGGTACAAGAGATATCGTGTTTTAATCCAAGGAGTCCACACATAGTTTTTACCAATTCAATCATTAATAACTCGATATCCATCTGTATTTACACATGGAATATATTATAACACAAATTTCTGAATGTCATAAAGAGTATAAAGAGGGAGAGTTTGGGCAAGGAATGTTGCTTGTATACGACTGATATTTTTCAAAATAGCTATTATTTGGTAGGAGTTTGTCTGCTGTGGCAGACCCACACCGGTGAACAATTCATATCATATACAATGGTTCCCAGTGTAAAGAAATCAAAAATCAAAGAAAATGTTTTATCTCCCAGTCTACGTTGATTCCTCTTGGTGTCATTGTGTCCATTGTAAAAATCCAGAACATTTCCTTTTAGTTAAGGATGTTCTGGCGGTTACCACGTCTGACTGGGAGTGGAATGTATTCTATCCCACTAAAGGTGAGGAGATCTAACTTCCCTTTAGAACATTCAAGAAAACGTCTTGCCACTGGGAACCTTTGATCTTTATTTTTTATGCTTCTAAGATGTTCCATTATACGATGTTTTAACGGACGTATTGTTCTCCCTATGTAGCTCATACCACAACCACCTGTCAAGATATATATCACATAGTTTGTATTGCATGTGATAAAACTCCTAAGTCTGATTTTATCCTTGTTTATTTTGGAATGCATCACTTTGATGGATTTTGCGTATAAGTATATACCTTACAGAAACAACACTTGAAGAAACCTGTCGGTGAACAAAACCCCTAGTGTTTATCAGAGGATTTGTATATATACTAGGTGAAACGTAATTTGACAAGGTTTTAGCTTTTTTAAAGACACATTTTGGTAATTCTTCAATGTATGGTTTAAGTTTGGTATCTAGAGTCAAGACGTTCCAGTGTCTAGCTACAATGGAACGGATGGAGTTAGCTTGTCGGCTATGTTGTGTGATGAAGTATAATGGTGTTTGATCCTTCCCACTTTCAGATTTTTTTCGTCTTCTCAACAAGTCTGTACGCGGAGTGTAATAAGCGTATTCAAAAGCCTTCTGTAAGTCCAATTCGCTGTATCCCCTATTGCGGAATCTAGTGGCTAATTGTTGTGATTGGTTTATGAATTGATCTGTATCTGAACAAATACGTTTAAGCCTTAAAAATTGTGCTTTTGGTATGCCTTTGATTAGAGTCTGGGGATGACCACTATCCGCTTTCAAAAAATGTGTTTCTCGAATTCAATTTCCTAAAGATATCAGATTGGATACATTGATTTGAATCGATATAAAGCAGTAGATCTAAATATTCAATTTTTTGATGATGATAAGATACGGTAAAATGTCAATTATAATCATTATTGTTTAAATGGTCCACAAACTCCGTCAGGGACCTCGTGTCACCTTCCCAAATCAAAAACAGGTCAGCAATAAATCTCCGATAAAAAATAATATTATTACGGAAAGGATTTGTGTGACTAAAAATGTGCATAAACTCCCAATATTCCATAAATAAATTTGCATATGATGGTGCAAATGAAGTGCCCATTGCTGTGCCTCGTGTGCCTCGTGTCTGTAAATAATAAAGTGTATCAAATAAAAAATAAAAAATAATTGTGAGTGAGTAAATAAAGAATGGATTCAATGATAAATGTAATTTGTGCAGGTGATAAAGATGAGTGATTAAGAAAGTGTTGTGCCGCTGTGATACCTTGTGTGTGATCAATAATTGTGTAAAGAGATGTGACATCTAAAGTGACCCACAGAAAATTAGGGGACCAAGTGAAAGTTGAAAGTTAATTAAGTAAATCATTGGAGTCTTGGAGGTATGACAGAAGTTTGTGGACCAATGGCTGTAAAAAGATATCAATGTATCTAGATAACCCATCTCCCAAAGATCCAATACTATATATTATTGGTCGCCCAGGGGGGTCAACCAGAGATTTATGGATCTTTGGGAGATGGTGAAAAATGGGGATAACAGGGTTTTCGACGAACAGAAAGCTTCTCTCTTTCTCATTGAGTACCTGCAAAATAACACCAAAATCTAAGATGTTTTTTAACTGTGCAAGAAATACATCAGTAGGGTCAGACTTTAGAGTAAGTTATGTATGAACTCCTATCTTGTAGCTGTCATAAAGCTTCTATCTAATATTTAACATTATTCTGGATTACAATTGCACCCCCCTTATCGGCATTCTTTATGACCAAGTTTTTATTGTTCATCAAACTTTGAACACTAAGTCGATCTTGTTTGGTCAGATTATTGCCGAAATTGGGGGTGAAATTGTAACCTTTTGCCAACAACAATAAGTCTCTTTCAACTAATTTTTCGAAGGTGGCTATGTGTGGACCCTTTACATAAGAGGGATAGAAGTTAGATCTACTCTTCAATCCTGAATCTCTGGAACCTACCAAAAAGGAGGATGCATGTACTACCTCCTCCTCTGTGGTTTGTTCATGCAAGAGGCTGTTCATGTCTTGAAGGGTACATAACTCACGAAACAAAGTTAAATCATCTACTTTGGAGTTGGTATCTGGAAGAGCTAAATCCAAGTCCTGTGAAATAACAGGATGAGTGATGATAGAAACATTAGTTAAATTATCATTCACAGTTACATTATCTTTATGGAAAAACTTTTTCAGTACCAACTTCCTGACAAAACATTGCAAATCAATAATGGTGTTAAACAATTTGAAGTTTTCAAAGGGAGCAAAGTTCAATACCTTATTAAGTTGCGATCATTCATACCCCGAGAGAGGGACCCCTGAAATGTTGATGACGTTATCTTGTTGTTCTAAGTGTATTTTTTTCTCTTGGAGACTGCGCCCTGGTCTCTTTGAGCGCTTTGTCCTTGGTCGTTTTTTGTATGAGAAAAGAGTGAGGGTGCATAACTTTGCTCCCTTTGTGTTCCTTGTCCATATTCTGAATCATGATCACTACTGTATTCATATTGGCTTGGAGTTTTATCTGTAGAGAAAGAGACTCCATGTGACCGATAATCACTGTCAGAAGCATCAGAAAAGCTTGATTGTTCACCTGCTTTCTTTTTTAATATAGAGGGACGTGGAGTGGATCTTTCTTTAGGGCCTTGAGGATTCTGTTGTTGATTTTTTGTTTAGATTTCTTATTTGGTGTATTAGCACTCCTTGTGGGGCGAGGTGGTTTCTGCCAAATATATATTTGACCACGCTCGTAATCCAAGCGGTCTCTATCAAATTTTATTTGTTTCTTCTCCATTATTTCTTTGTCAAGTTTGCTAATATTCTGGTATAAAAGTTTAACATTGCTGACAAAATTAGGCATATTTTCAAAATTATCCAATTGATCCTAGAGTTTTTTTGATATTTTCTAACAACAAATTCGTTTCAGCTATTTTAGTTTGTATTATTAGCTCCATAAACCTCATTGAACAAGAGTCCAGTATCTTAGTCCAACTTTCCTCAAACCCTCTATTAATAAAGCCAAATGATGGTGTTTTCTTTATCCTTAAGCCTCTTGGTATTCTTTTGCTTTGCACATAATTTTCCAAAGAGGTGATCTACCACCATAATTTAATCTTCTGGCTTAACAGTTTTTCCAGTGTCACAAAATATAAAGACAGATTCATTTTATCGTCACATAGAATGTCCTTAGAATCATTAAAAATGTAAGCTGCTTGTTTAGAGCGTCCTGCATTATATGAACAACATGCAAAATAGGGTGTTGATTTTGTGTTCATATCACAAATATCTTCGTTATCTGATGAAGCCATTATGTCCATAATCCCTTTGTGTGAACTAATGTATATTTTGATTAATTAATATTTGATTTCTTTACATTTTCCCAAGTCACATGCACAATCGGATATACACATACTATCCGATCTAGAGCTACTATCAGATATTGATCTAATAACAGAGCCAGAAAGGCAAAGAGAGCCACAGCGGCAAAGAGAGCCAGAGAGGCAAATAGAGCCAGAGAGCCAAAGCGAGCCAGAGAGACAAAGAAAACCAGAGAGACAAAGCGACATCAGGATGCTATTGTGCAGGATCCTATGTCCCAGGCTGTTCCCCTGGCACTGGCACTGGCCCAACCATTGGCAGTGGCTCAAACACTGTCCCAACCCCCGGAACTGGCTGAACCACTGTCCCAACCCTCGGCACTGGCTCAACCACTGGCACAAACCCCGGCACTGGCTCAACCACTGGCACAAACCCCGGCACTGGCTCAACGACTGGCACAACCCCCGGCACTGGCTCAACCACTGGCACAAGCCTTGGCACTTGCTCAACCACTGTCACAACCCCCGGCACTGGCTCAACCACTGGCACAACCCCCGGCACTGGCTCAATTACTGGCACAACCCCTGGCACTGGCTCAACCACTGGCACAACCCCCGGCACTGGCTCAACCACTGTCTCAACCCCCGGCATTGGCTCAACCACTAGCACAACCCCTGGCACTGGCTCAACCACTGTCCCATCACCCCGCACTGGCTCAACCACTGTCCCTACCCCCAGCACTGGCCCAGCATCAAACGGCAAGAAGAAGGCAATGAGCAGGTAACCGTGGACGTGATCCCACACCAATGCCTCCCACACGTTCATCCCAAAGGCTAGCCCAAAAAAAAAAAATGTCTTATAATTCTTCCCGTAAGTCTTCTTATTCAATTATTAGCATTCATTAAGGTTCAACAAACATACTTAACAATGTGCAATAATCAAGTGTTTATGTAACAGAATTAAGGTGCATACATGTGAACGAAACAGCATATGATTTTTCATGTGTGAATAATGTATCTGATATATATATATATTTTATAACGTCTTAACTTTGCAAAATCAACATTATAATATTTGTTCATTTGAACATGTTATTTCACAAAAATATTCTATCCAAAGTGTGTTTCTGAGATTTGCTACTGAATCATATATAATATGCAAGCACAAATTTCATAAGATACAGAACACCTGTATGTGGGAGAAGAATACATGGACACTTCTTCCTTTGTATAATGACCTTGTACAGTGTTGTGCACATAATGAAAGTTTTGATACTTTGTAAAAACCTTCAATTAAGGAATAGTTTTGGTTACTGTACTCCATTCCCTGAAAATACATGCCGTTTGAGATGTGTTCTATGGAAAAGCCTCTGTTTTCTTACGCCAAGCTAATATATAGTGCCTTTGAAAATGAAAGGAACAAAAAAGCTACGGTCTCACAGATTTATCAATATCTTTCAGATAACTACCATTATTATCAAAATCATCCGCAACCTAAGGTCTGGAAAAATTTGATCCGCCGCACTTTATCAACCAATGCTTCTTTTATTCGAAACCCACCATCTGGCGGAAACAGGGGTGGCTGTGGTCAGTTCATGAATCCGGTATGCGTATGTCTGCAAATGGAAATTTAAAAAGACAGACAATTTTCGGACACAAATACCATGACATAGGTGCCCACAGCGGTGCCTTAAATGTTCAGCAGAATGTCTATTTTCAACCTGAGTTGGCCTACCAATACCAGAACCATAACGGAGCAAGTTATTACGATAACATGCAGAATACCGAGTTTGCTCAAACAGATGAAATGACACAAAGTTACTGTGTATATCCGCCTCTGTACATTGTACAAGATTCGAACAGTTATGGAGTAAGCTACAACCCTACACAGGTGAACACACAGAACAACGAATTGACTGACTACAGCGGCTACTTCGCAAACACCCCTTCCATGCCTGCCCCGAATATGAATGCAATATAATGCAGGTAACTATATTGTAAATACTTTATAAACGGTGTGAATCTTTTCTTCCCGAATGACACGCATATACGTTGTATTCATGGCGCATGCGCTTACCATACGGGAAAAAAAGTTTTTCTTTGTGTAAATTAACGTGTCTCTTTTACTTTTTCGGCTATTTCTGATAATATTACAGAGATCGCGCTGTGAAGATCACAATATGCCGGAACACAGTTCTGTAAGAAGGTAAGATCTAGTTAACGATATACGTGCCAATATTTTGAACCGTGCTGTGCAATGGCGGTTGAAATCAGAGATATTCGTGCATAGCCGTTAAATGTCAGTCGACTACGTGTACGCCCCTTACAATACAATACACCCCTTACGAAACTACAATAATTTTAAACATAAAAAATTTGTTATATATGCAGAAATGCAGTACATATCTTCTTAATTTGTGTAGTTTGCATATGGCTACATAATAATGTTATGTGCCTGTTGAAACTTATAGAAATGGCAGGCAAAGCAGCAGTTTACACGCCATTATGTCACATTATGCAGACTACTGTAGTTAATGTTGTTTATCATTCTGTATTGAACATGTTTGTGGTGATAGCATGTGAACAAACGAAACCTTAGGTAATACAGCAAGTCCTCGGTCATCCGACACAATGCGTAACTCCAAATGGCGTTGTAAAGCTAAACGTCTTTAAGCGAAACATGCTTTCTCATAGGAACACTGTTAAAAGTAAAGGTTCCGTTCCTGATTATTTTTATTTTTTATTTTACTATACTCCTAATATTGTACTCGGACAATAAGATATGCAACACATACACATTATATACAGTGTATGTGTATATATATATATATATATATATATATATATATATATATTTATATATATATACAGTAATAAAGACAGCGCCCTTCACACACTACACCCAAATTGCTGCAGCCCTGATCAAATGTGGCAAGATGTTGCACCCAGCACAGATGCCTATTTATAAATAAAACATGCCAATATGTTAGTGGTAGGAAACAAATATAAATACAATTGTAATAAATGAATTGCCCAAAAAATAAAAATATATAAAAAAACAACAGAAAAGGGTGAAAAAAAAAAAAAAATAAAAAAAAAAAAATGAATTAATCACACTAATGGGACATATGGACTAAAAAATATAAAAAAAATGTGGATCGAACTATATGGCTAGTGATGTAGGTATCATGAAAAAATGAATAAACATAATTAAATATATATAAAAAATAAGCTAAATGTTGGGGAACACTATAAATAAAAATGATGATACTTAAGTCCATATGAGTCCATGGAAATGACAATATAAAAGTCCAGGCTGCTTCTTCTTGGGCTCACCAACCTCCCAAGGTACCTATTAGAAAAAAAGAAGAGAAAAAGCGCCTGATCCTTGTATAAAATCAGATATAAAAAGTTTTAATAAATCATGGACAGACAAATGCACACTCACACTTTGTCAATAAAAATAAGGCATGTTATGGGACCAGCCCATGCACCAGATTGAAGACTCCACGGTCACCTCCGCACGATTGCGTCTGAAATGGCTCCAGATAAACGTTTGTATTTGCCGCAATCACCGAGATGGATGTACTTCATTTGGAACGAAGCTTGTCAGTACCGTGCGGCCGCCATTACTCTCTCACTGGAATCAGGGACCCGGAAGATCTTCACTCACGTCCTCACGTCCTCACGTCCTCACACTGGCGCCTGGACTGCTCGACCACTGTAGTTTCAATGCCACGTGACCCTACGCGTTTCTTCCGTCTCAGCGGATTTCATTAGGGCACTGGCACAACCCCCGGCACTGGCTCAACCACTGGCACAACCCCAGGCACTGGCTCAAGCACTGGCACAACCCCCCGCTCTGGGCCAGCATCAAACGGCAAGAAGAAGGCAATGATCAAGTAACCGTGGACGTGATCCCCACACCAACGCTCCCACACGTTCATCCCAAAGACTATCCCAAAAAAAAAAAAAAAAGGTCTTATTATTCTTCCCGTAAGTCTTCATATTCAATTATTAGCATTCATTGAAGTTCACCAAACATACTTAACAATGTGCAATAATCAAGTGTGTATGTAACAGAATTAAGGTGCATACATGTGAACGAAACAGCATATGATTTTGCATGTGTGAATAATGTATCTGATATATATCTATATTTTATACCGTCTTAATTTTGAAAAATTAACATTAGAAATATTTGTTCATTTGAACATGTTATTTCACAAAACTATTCTATCCAAAGTGTGTTGCAGAGATTTGCTACTGAATCATGTATAATATGCAAGCAAAAATTTCATAAGATACAGAACACCTGTATGTGGGAGAAGAATACATGGACACTTCTTCCTTTGTATAATGACCTTGTACAGTGTTGTGCACATAATGAAAGTTTGGATACTTTGTAAGAACCTTCAATTAAGGAATAGTTTTGGTTACTGTACTCCATTCCGTTCAAATACATGCCGTTTGAGATGTGTTCTATGGAAAAGCCTCCGCTTTCTTACGCAATGCTAATATATAGCGCCATTGAAAAGGAAAGGAACAAAAATGCTACGGTCTCACAGATGTATCAATATCTTACGGATAACTACCATTATTATCAAAATCATCCGCAACCTAAGGTCTGGAAAAATTTGATCCGCCGCACTTTATCAACCAATGCTTCTTTTATTCGAAACCCACCATCTGGCGGAAACAGGGGTGGCTGTTGGTCAGTTCATGAATCCGGTATGCGTATGTCTGCAAATGGAAATTTAAAAAGACAGACAATTGTCGGACACCACTACCATGATATAGGTGCCCGCAGCGGTGCCTTAAATGTTCAGCAGAATGTCTTTTTTCAACCTGAGTTGGACTACCAATACCAGAAACATAACGGAGCAAGTTATTACGATAACATGCAGAATACCGAGTTTGCTCAAACAGATGAAATGACACAAAGTTACTGTGTGTATCCGCCTCCGTACATTGTACAAGATGCAAACAGTTATGGAGTAAGCTACAACCCTACACAGCTGAACACACAGAACAACGAATTGATAGACTACAGCGGCTACATCGCAAACAAAACTTCTATGCCTGCCCCGAATATGAAGGCAATATAATGCAGGAAACTATATTGTAAATACTTTATAAACTGTGTGAATCTTTTCTTCCCGAATGACACGCATTTGCGTTGTATTCATGGCGCATGCGCGTACCATACGGGAAAAAACTTTTTCTTTGTGTAAATTAACGTGTCTCTTTTACCTTTTCGGCTGCTTCTGATAATATTACAGAGATCGCGCTGTGAAGATCACAATATGCCAGAACACAGTTCTGTAAGAAGGTAAAATCTAGTTACTAATACAGTATACGTGCCAATATTTTGAACCGTGCTGTGCAATGGCGGTTGAAATCAGAGATATTCGTGCGCAGCCCTTCAATGTCAGTCGACTACGTGTATGCCCCTTTGTGAAACTACAATAATTGTAAACATAACAAAATAATTAGATATGCAGAAATGCAGTACATATCATCTTAATTAGTGTAGTTTGCATATGGCTACATAATAATGTTTTGTGCCTGATGAATCTTGGTTACTCTGTTATAGAAATGGCAAGCAAAGCAGCATTTTACATGTCATTATGTCACATTATGCAGACTATTTACTGTTGTTTATCATTCTGTATTTAACATGTTTGTGGTGATAGCATGTGAACAAACTAAACCTTAGGTAATACAGCCAGTCCTCGGGTATCAGACACAATGCATAACTCCAAATGGCGTTATAAAGCTAAACGTCTTAAAGCGAAACACGCTTTTTCATAGCAACACTGTTAAAAGTAAAGGTTCCGTTCCTTTTTTTTTTTTTTAATTAATTTTAATATACTGTACTCCTAATATTGTACTAGGACAATAAGATATGCAACACATACACATTATATCCAGTGTATGTGTGTGTGTGGTGTATATATTTTTATAAATATATATATATATATATATATATATATATATATATATACACATACTATACAGTGTATGTATATATGTGTGTGTAAATTATGTTTATTTACATATATATATTATTTTGATGCAGTAAGCATTTTGTGGTTATATGTAGCATAAATGTTGTTCACGAAATGATTGACGTGTAGTACATAGGTACATTATACAATCCGTGTGTTTAGATGCATCATTAAGTTAATATGTAACCGATATTTTTATAACATTAATATTATATATCTACTTCTTTCACAGATGTTCACATCTCCGTTCAAGACAGAAGATTATGGGAATGCATGTATCCAAAGACCGAGCAACTGAGAGCTTTTCCATAATGGCCACATGCCAAAGACATCACATGGCCACTCATGCTATGATACCTCAAAGTGAACATGCACACTTTTATATGTCGTAGCTAATCATAGATTATAGAATTTTCTTTTTAAAAAAAATATAGAATTTAGGGTTTTTGATACTAACTTGAAATGTGTGTAAACATTCCAATAAACTTTGACAATACATCTTGTGTTAGTGCTCCATTTTTAACAATATGACGCAGATTACACTGACATCACTCAAGTAAAAAATTATTTTTTTTATATGTCGCCTGAAGAAACACACGTGTACTTCTGTTAAAAATGTATTGTTAAAAGTTAAACAATAATAATTGAACGAAACATTAACATGAAAGATGAATATAGAAATGTGTGGATTTCAAATAAATATATTAATAATGATAGGGATACATGCCAGCTTAATGATAGAGATCAACATCTCATCTGCTTATACTCATGCAGACACTCTAATTATGTATGTAGTAATACTTACATACGTAACAATAATAATATGAAGTAAGGAATGTGAAGCATAACAATTGTCTAAACCTTTAATAACACCATTAATTATTTATAAGTTGATCATGATGTTGAAAGTATGAGCCAAAATACATATATAATCATTTACAGTAGTTGAGTTGTAAGATAACACTATGCAGAGTAGTCAATACAGCATTATTTTTTCACTTCATACACAATATTCTGCATGTAACGATGCACACATTGTATAGTTGGTTTGAAACATCATTAATACAAGAATAAATGTGTAAAAAATTAACATACCGTAGCCAGGCGAAGTTCTAATCATTCAATACAAAATGTGCAGTTCTTTGGAGAGAGCAGCATCCTAAGATTACATACACACAATGCAATGTTACACACATAACGAGATGATTACAGATTAGATTATATGTATTGTAAAAACTTACATGTGAAAAAATTAGCTATTAAGGTCCTGCGAGTCTGCACCCCACTGGCTGTATGGTCCCTAAACCCTGCACGAGGCACGAGAGGATCCTCCTCTAAAACATAACGAATGTTGCCTTGAAGATTGTGACGTAGTGCAATGTTGTGCAGCTGCAACAACAAATCACTGTCACCAACCTTCGCTGGCAAATTCTGGAGCGCACCACCAGCTCTATCAAGACACCTAAAACGACTTTTCAACACTCCAAATGTCCTCTCGATCAACGAGCGTGTGGATATGTGTGAGGCATTATATCGTTCCCCTGCAGGGGTTTGAGTATTACCCAGTGGGGTCAGAAGCCAAGGGCGGCTTCCATATCCTGAGTCGCCTATAAGACAGTCAAATGACATAAAGGTTAAAATATGTAACTACATTCAAAACATTGTGTATTGCCATTTCATTATACATGACAGTGAATAACATAGAACACATTCCCTAACAATGAAATCCTCCTTATCTAACATTACGATGCATGACATGGATTAGATATAGAAGTTCACAAAAGTGAAGGATTTGAGGTTAATTACAATATTAGCAACACACAATGAAACATTAAACTGTACATTAAATGTAGTTGTAAGTGCAGTTTATGTAACATTGACTGACCCAATAGCCAACCATCCTCGAATTCCTCCGCTTCAAATTTTCAAAAAACTAAGGAGTTTTTTAGAATATGTGAATCGTGGCAGGCACCTGTTAAGTGGGCTACCACACTCAGAATTTTCATGTATGCGTCACATACAACCTGCACATTGAGCGAGTGGTAATGTTTCCTGTTCCTAAAATCCCTCTCCTCTTCACGTAGCGGGGTCAGCGCAACATGTGTGCAATCTATAGCACCCATCACATTGGGTAGCCCAGCTACATTATAAAATGCAGTCTTCAGTGCCTGCCACTCTGTTTGCTCACTAGGAAAATGTATATAATCACTAGCGCGTCGAGTCAGTGCACATAGAAACTGGCTAAAGGTCCGCGAGAATGCCGACTGCGAGACCCCGCCTACTATGCCCACAGTTGTCTGAAATGAGCGCGAAGAAAGAAAATGTAAGGAGCTCAGCATTTTAACAAGGCAAGGCACTGCATGACTCCTGTCTGTTGTTGGCTCTAAATCTTCTCTTTAAACTTCATACAGTTCCAAGATAGCCGCTGAGCTCAATCTGTAATGCCTGATAATCTCTTCCTCAGCCAAGCCCTCTAGGGAGGTTCTTTGTCTAAAATTGCAGGGGGCTATGTGTCTCACAACATGGATCTCCCTCGCTCTCCTCTCTCTCCTCTCTCTCATCTCCAACATAATCTCCCTCCTCCTCGCACAAAACAACAGAAAAGCGCAATCTGGTGCCGCATCCATTTCGCCGTGGTAGATAAGTGCCTCCTTCTATCCTTTAAATAGGCAGACTAATTAGTCACATGATTATAAATGATGACACGTGTATTGGTTAGTATTGTGAACATATGAATTGTACTAATTCTAAAATTCATTGTAATGTAATTTTGATGTGTTACACACATAATGAAATGTGATGTCATCCTCAATTAGGCACCATTCAAAAATAAACAAGGTAAGCGATGCTGCGACACAATATGTGTAATTGCCATAAAATAATAACTCTATTATTACATTTCTCTGAAACATGTTGAGTCATGAACGTACTACAACTCTATAAATAATGGTTTGTTAGTCTAAAGCTGTGTCAGAAGGGTGGATTATTGCCAATATGTTTGTTTGGTGATGACGGGAGTATTGCCCTTTAAATTAACTCCTTGCTAACATTTGATGGAACACTATAAAGTTTAGAAGATACATGTAATTAAATTGATCTAAAAATACAATCAAACATGTGTTCACCTTTAATTTAAATTGTTGACTATCATGTCCGGGGGATACAGATATATTCACGACAACATCCGCGGACCCCCAGACAGCTTCGAGGACCACCCATGTACCCCTCTGAGTAAATGTTCTTTCTTTCTCCATCTGAATGTATGTTAAAAGGTGAAATGCAGAATTATAC
>WSYH01005718.1:0-42570 GCA_036426205.1 Ascaphus truei | reverse complement strand
TATATGTGTTTTATTTATACTGTACATGTGCAGAGGGTCTCCGGAGCTGAAGCTTTTTGGTTTTAGGTCCGGGGACCCCCTGCTCCCCGAGATACAGGCCCCTTTATGGGGTGCCGGTATCCCTCTGCTTTGTTTACAGGCCCCGGTCACGTGATCGGGACCTTTAAACGCAGAGGGATACCGGCACCTCATAAAGGGGGCTGTATCTCGGGGAGCAGGGGGTCCCCCGACCTGAAACCAACGTGGTTCAGCTCCGGAGACCCCCTGCACATGTACACTATAAATAAAAATGTATTTTAAATAATTTTTAATGTGCCGATGTTTGTGCAGAGAGAGCAGCGGATCTCTCTCTGCTGCAAACGCATCTCGCCCCCGCCGGCCCATACAGTAGTATCATTGATGTGCATATACAGTACTGTATGTGTACAGTACTGTATGTTAGGGGTTATAGGGTTTGTTGTTATACAGTATATATATATATATATATATATATACTATACAGTATATATATATACTGCATTATAATTCATGATTTTATGCCATCTGGCGGACACGCGAAGCATTGCAGCCTAATAAATCCTGAACCATTTTAAATTAACACATCAGCCGTGTGTCAGCCGGGCATCACCCCTGGTTTGGAACACGACATGCTCCAGGTGAACAGTGTCACATTCCAGGAACCTGCCAGGTACAAACCGGTGATGTGTTGGAATAAAGTCTGCCGCTGCTGTAGATCTATCTAATTTTATAGTTATTTCGGTATATTTATATAACTACAGTATAGAATACAGTATATCTATTATTGTTTATATTGCTGCATATTAATATAACTATATAGTATAGATCTATCTAATTTTATAGTTATTTCGGTATATTTATATAACGACAGTATAGAATACAGTATATCTATTATTGTTTATATTGCTGCATATTAATATAACTTAATAGTATAGATCTATCTAATTTTATAGTTATTTCGGTATATTTATATAACGACAGTATAGAATACAGTATATCTATTATTGTTTATATTGCTGCATATATAATTGTTTACTTGGATTGTTGTTTTTCTGTACATTGTAGGGAGACAACTCTTCTGATCAACAAAATAAGTGAAGAGAATGATGAGAAGAGTGCCTTACGGGTCAAATACACTCCCCTGCAAAATCACAATCTCACTGTATACGAGACCAGCATAAAGAAGATGAGACACAGAATTGGATGGAAATATGGACGTGTGAGGTTAGTACTGGACAGTACAGGAGGTAAAAGTGTTGTTTAAGAAACTGTACTGTACCTATAAAATTATTCCTTGTCATTACAGAGCGTACGCTATGATAAGGGACGTTAACAAGATCAAGAGAGTGGTCCAGGCCCAGGCATGGATCGACAGTGGAGAATCTTTCCAGGATTGCATCTTCACTGACGAGTCTACTGTTTCGCTGGAGAGATTTGCCACCTTTGCATTCCACAAAAAAGGTAGAATGTCTATGAAGCCGCGTCCAAAACACCCAGTGAAGATGCATGTGTGGGGTGCCATCTCTAGGCATAGACCAGGATGAATTGTCATCTTTGAAGATAAAATATATAAAATATAATTTTGCCTTATGCACTGTACTGTACTAGTGTGCAGTTTTTGAGCACTTTTCTTGTTATAGGAATCATGAATAAAGCTTTTTTCCAAGAGCAAATTGTGCCTGAGATTGTGGAATACATCACATGTGAGTTCCCGGATGGTCACCGTTTCTACCAGGACAACGATCCGAAGCACACCGCGTCAACAGCGCATATTTTTGAGTGCGGTATCAACTGGGTGAAGACGCCAGCGGAGTAAGTGCGGTAACCGTGTCTCATTTTAACCACTGTTTTTACTGTGTACTGTATCTCTTTAACTAAATGTCCTTTTTTCCCCCCTCCAATGACAGATAGCCAGACTTCAATCATATTGAAATGGTCTGGCATCAGCTGAAGGACCATATCCGAAAAGTCGTGAAACCCTCCAAAAAGGATGAGTTGGCGCAAGGCATAATGAGTTTTTGGATCAATGTACTTACCATGGAACGTTGCAATAAATATATTGACCATATTGTGACTGTGTTGCCCATTGTGATCGCGCGTAATGGGCAAGCATCAGGAAGGTAGTATGGTATAGTACTGTACTGTAGTATTGTAAGTACAGGCACATCAAGTACAGTACTGTATGATATAGGTAAGTATGGCACAGATTTTTTCTTTCCTGAGAGAGCAGCACTAGCCATCTGGTTACACAGTATTTAACAGTAGTCACAGTATACAGTAGTTCCAGTATAGACTAGTTTGACAGTACTAACTGCATACTGTAGTCCAATATGGAGTAGCTATACAGTACACAATGCCATAATATGCACCTAACTGCACTAATTTTTTCTTTTCTTGTCTTTTCAGAGAAAAAAAGGATGGAAAGGGGGAGGGGGTATCATGTGTAAATTTTGTGAACTGTGTGTACAGTAAATTGTATCTAAAGTGCAGTCATGATTTACACAAAACCTCCCCTCTCTCAATGAACTACACACAATGAGGAAGAAGATAAAGATGGAAAAATTTATATTATATATATTATTATATATTATATATCATTAATAAATATTATTATCAATGTGCATTATTCATGATTATCCACCGGCCCTCAATTTTCAACTGACAGAAAAACTGAATAAAGACTGCATTTTGTATTATTCATGATTATTTGTATATTTGTATTTTTTGTTCCTGATAAAATAAAATAAATATTTCTTTACATTCATGATAATCATAATCATTGACACCCCCCCCCCTACACCAAAGAAAAAGAAAGAATGACAAAAAGTGGTAACTTACTTTATCAAAAACATGAATCAGATTATGTTTTTTTTTAACTCTCAATTTCACAGTGGTGTGCAAATCAGATTTACATATCAAATTCGAGAAGGGATTATCACAAGCGTTATCGTAAACAAAGCCACAAAGGGTTGGGGGCTGGATGGGTGAGTCATGCGCAGTAATAATCAGCTAGCTCCCTTCCCAAAGAGGATTACATGCAGGCGCAGGCGTTGTGCGCTGTTTTCTTTTGTTTCCATTTCGCAGAGAGGTGATGCTCGGCTAGGGACGATTAAAAGCACAATGACAAGCTTTATAAACGGAATGGTTCTGGAGAGGTGTCGATAAAACGTTAAAATCCTTGAGCGAGACTTGTGTGTGTCTGCAGGGGGGAGGGGGTGGTACAGGGTACAGCTGCATGAAGGATTAGCTGTACTGCAGTTCAAAGACATGACATATTTTCAACAGGCATGTCATAATAATTTGATCCCCACACCCCCAAATACATAAAAACCACACAAATCAACCATGTGCAGTCAAACGCACAGTGTCACAGTTAAAAGCTACAGCACAGATTTATTATCGTAATATCAAGATGGTTTAGGCAGGCTTGTGGAGAAAAAAAATATTTTTTTTTTTGGTCACGCACTCTTGAACTTTGCAAGCAAGCAGTAGTGAAGTTATAGACGCATGCGCAGTAATCATCAGCTAGCGAGCAGGAATGTGCTTGAAACCAGAAAGACACACATTCAAAGGAATGGTGTGGGAGAGGTGTACTGTACTGTAGATAAGATAAGAAGTTGAAATACTGCAGTGCAGTAAATTAGCCTGTGTGTGCGGGGGCGAGCGAGGGGAGAGCACTATATATGCCGAAATGTGATACTGTTACAGTACACGCCTATGCGTTTCAACAATGTTCAAATGAGACATACAGCACTACTGCACCGACACACTTTATTAGAGCAAATACCCAGTATGTACCTGGCAGATACCTGGAATGAGCCGCTCCTCACCTCTGACAAGCCCCGTTGCGTTTGCCTTCCCAGCCTGGGTTCATGCCTGGCTGACGGGCGGCTGATCTGTTAAATGATAATGATTAGGATTTAATAGGCTGCAATGCTTCGCGTGTCTACCAGATGGCATAAATTCATGAATTGTAATGCAGTGTATATATATATATACTGTGCAGTATTGCAGCCAGCGGGAATAAAATGCTTCAATCCCTGCATGGAAAATACCTCAATGCACTCGGGCAGAAAACAGTCACAAACCTCAATACACCCGGGTATACCCGAATTCGTGGGACTAGCCAAGCTCGAATAAAGTGTGTCGCCAGTGTACACATGCATGTATAAATATGCAAATTTGCAATTACTGCGCGCACACGCAGACTGTGTACTGACATAGGTTGAACTGCTAAAGTATTAGACTTTGAAGACAACAGCTCGCGAACGCCCCCCTGAGTTTTTAGACAGTATTGCAGTATTGCAAACAGCGATAATAAAATGCTAATATTACGAGCGCTAAAATACCGGAACATATTCCCGGAAAAACAAACTGCATCTGCCCGCGGTTATCAGAGTTGCGCTGATACGGCCGCATGAAGATAAAGGCGGCCGGCCGCCACTGTAGTTATATAAATATACAGCGATATTGTGACAGGGTAAATAAAAGCCACCAGTTGTATGCCTGGAAAACCTATGTCTAGTCTGCAGTGCAGCACTGACTAGGTTAATTTCAGCTGGGAACCTCAGGACAATTAGTTGGATCCCAGCTGCCTAATCAAGGTGTGTTAAAACCCAGGTTGTAGACACATGAAGCTGGCTATTGAGGAGTGAGCTGCTGAGAGATTTCCTGATACAAGGTCTGATTAGAAAAGTAGATGAATTGTGAACTGTCTGTCCCCTGCATAGAAAAGGGCAACGGCCATATACACTGTCTGCTAAAGTGATACTGTTTTTGTTCGGTTTGCTGAAGAAAAAGCCATTTTCATTTGTTGTTGAAAAAGAGCTATTTTGTTTTGTGTGCTGTGTATTTTTCAAGGCAAAATAAAACAGCCTTGTCAAGAAACTCACGTGTGTAGTTGCATGTACCCTGCAACAGATACTGTATAAACAATAATAGATAAATATACTGTATTATATAGTTTTATAAATATACAGCGATATAAACAATAATAGATAGATATACTGTATTATATAGTTTTATAAATATACAGCGATATAAACAATAATAGATAGATATACTGTATTATATAGTTATATAAATATACAGCGATATAAACAATAATAGATAGATATACTGTATTATATATGTTTATAAATATACAGCGATATAAACAATAATAGATAGATATACTGTATTATATAGTTATATAAATATACAGCGATAACTATAATAATAGATAGATCTATAATATATAGTTATATTAATATGCAGCAATACAATAATAATAGATAGATACACAGTATAATATACTTACGCGGTAGTTACCGTTGGTGTCCTCGTGTGTTTTTTGGTCTTACCGTGGGCATGATAGCTCATGGTGGTTGCTGGTACAGCGAGGCCAGAAGCAGCTAACCAGCGTTGGATATCTGCAATTCGTTGTGCTCTCATTTACATATCCTTAAATCTCATGCTGAGATCCTTTGAAATCTTTTTAACAGGCATCGCTGCGAGTAGAAAGAAATACAAGCACAAGAATGTATATTCGATGTTTAGTCGATGTGTATTCAATGTGCAGTGAATCAACAAAATGGATGGTGTATTTATACTTTAATTAGTCACATTAGAGTACGCCCACGTTTAACACCTGTACCTCGTTGCCATGCATAAAATGTCACACACATTGCACAGCCCACCACTCGATGATCTGTATCTGAGCTTGCCCTTGTCCAGATACTGCATTGTGCCATCTGCTTCCATGGATCAACCCCGATTCTACGGACGCAAGAACCCAATCGCTTCTGCTGTGCCTGTCATGCTGAAAAATCGAAAGGCGGCAGCCGTTTCAAAGTCAAGGCCAAAGCGAAAGGCTGTGGCTAATAAAGAAAACCTTCTGATGACCCCAAAGACTAAAGGTTTTAATACACGTAAGCCTTATTATGTCAATAAGAAATTCGGTACACTCAAAGCAAAATAAATGGCAGCCAACCCATCGAATCTGCAGGCCACCTGCTCCATTAATTTTCGACGACTCTGCCACTGCTCTCCCGGAAACCAAAAGCCCATTTTCTCCACTACTCTTCCACGACGCTGCCAATGCTCTGCTGGAAACCCACAGCCCATCTTCTCCACTAGTCTTCCACGATGCTGCCGCTGCTCTCCCGGAAACCCACAGCCCATCTTCTCCACTATTCTTCCACAACGCTGCCACTGCTCTCCAAGAAACCCACAGGTCACCTCCTCCATCCCTCTTAGACGACGCTGCCGCATCTCTCCCGGAAATCCACAGGTCAACTTCTCCATCACTCTTCGACGACGCTGCCACTTCTCTCACGGAAATCCACAGGTCACCTCCTTTATCCCTCTTTGATGACGCTGCCGCTTCTCTCCAGGGAACCCCCTTCTCATCCTCTATAGCACCCATCCACCCAGATGTCCACAGCACCCCATGCACAAGATCCAGCTCGTTAGACAGCATGCTGAATGGGTTAAGTGTCAATATCCCTAGGAACTCTATGCTGGTAAAGATAGATCTTCTTTTAGAGACCATGCTAAATATGGATTGACAAAGTTGAGACATTAGGGGGTCTGACGTAACAGCATTAGGATCTAAGAAGCCATTTTGTTTGACTATTTTAGTCCGCCATCTTGTCTTGTCTTTGTAAGTTTTTATGTCATCTTTCTATGTGAAGAAATCTGTGTGAACGAACGTGTGAAACAGAGAATGGAATGTTTTCGCTCCTAGCTGATTTTATTGATCTTTCCTCATCCAATCAGCTCCAAATGAAAGTGTAAACAGGCCAGAAGTTATGAGAAGCCTTGTTAGCAGTCTAAGATAAGCTCAGATTCTTACAGTGAAACTGTTTCTCATACTAATATGCCAGGTGGCTGAACAGACACATCACATTTAACCCCATAATGATTTTTAGCTCACGTACATTTATCCAGTATTATTACTGTATGTATTACAAGATTATGTCATTTTAGTTGATGCACACTTACATAATTTGTTATGTATTGCAAACTTACATCAGTTTTAGTATTGTTATGTATTACAAAATGATGTCACATTTAGTGACGTGCAAGCCCGCCCATAAAGGGGTGGAGCTTTAGTTTTTAGGGTATAAATATATGGCATACCGTGTTATCTGGGAGAGAGCTTTTTGTTTTAAAGCTGTCTCCGCTGTGTGCACCTGAAAAAACTAATTTGATAACTGAATTTTTGTTGTAACATTTTTACAGCTTTAACAGATGGTAGCAGAGGATGGTTTCCAATATCTCGGATGCAGAGCACCTGGACAGGCCACTCCTCGGACACTCAAACCTGAGCGCTCATAAGAATCAAGCTAAAAGGCACCTTTTTGAGGAAAGCCTGAATTTAAAATTGTTTGAGTGCTGTGTAGAGAGCTGGTCGTTAAAGGGTATCTTCTCTGAGTGATGGAAACCAGCAGTATCAAGTGAGTTTATTATTCTCTGTTCCTGTATTAATTTTAAAATGTAAGAGTTGTTAAGAGTTGTTAGGGGCTAAAGTGAGAGTCCCGTTAAAAGCTTTGGTGTTTTGGTGAAGAGAGGGAGTGTTTGTATGCTTAAGGGATTGTTTTCAGACCGTCCTGGGTTGTGATAAATATTTTTTGTTGTCTGAGCAGGATGGGTCCCTGATTATACATTTGCTCTGTCGTGTCATTAACATACCAAGTGAGATTATTCATGGATATCTGTTTAGAAGGTCTTATCTGTATCCATGTTATAAAAGTATAAGGTTTATCAGGACTGGGTTGAACCCGCTGAAGTAATTCAAGTTTTTTCTTTGGTATAGTTATGGTGAGAAAATATGATTGGGGAACAGTTTTGTGACAGGTCCTTATTTGCATATTTACACTATTCAGAACAATAACATGCCAAAAGAGCTGTACGTAATCAGCTTGCGCTGATTATTGTAACGCTAAATTGTACAGGTCAATTAAATTTGATTATTGTATCAGGAGTATTGTACAGGTCAATTAAATTTGATTGCTGTAACAGGGGAATAATGGGAAACCAAAAATTCTCAAAAGATTGTGTGTCTGCAGACAAAAATAATAAAGAATGAATACAGAGAACGAAAAGAGACAATATAAATATATTTTGTTGGCCAGTGAATGGCACTGTTTGTACTATTATCAACAATTTGTGCAGATGTTTTAATGAAAGAGGGGTCTTTTTCTGTGGGATTGAGAAGCTCAGGGAGCATTGTCTCGTGTGTTTTTGAATCCCACAGGGAAACATGCCTTAAGTTAATATGGGTCAAAAGAATTCTGTTGAGGAAGTAGGTATTGAGGGTTATTTTTATGAAAGGTTTATATGCAGAAATTGGGATACAATTAGAGACTGTGTATATTGTTTGGAAGGGACAGAAAGTGTTATAATTGTAAAAAAAAAAAAAAGGGCAGGACATTTTGCTAGTAATTGCAGTGCAGCCTTAAGAGAGAGAATAGAAGAAAAAGAATGGGCATATGAAAAAGTAGCCCTGTAACTGGTAAAAAGTAAAAGCTTTGTTCGTGCTGGCCACACGAATAGGTCTTTTAAACCAGAAAATATTATTTTTCCTTCTGTTCTAATGGAAAATAGAAAGAGAATCAGAATAACAGCAGCACAGACCGCGACACCCCCTTTTCTCCAAAGGAATGTGCAAAAGATACGAAAATTAACTCAAAAGCTCCGGAGCATTAAAAATTAGTTTTAAAAGCATGTTATTTATGAGAAGTTGATTGGCTGTGTAGGAGAGAAGTTTGTTTCTCTGTTCTTTGTGTGTCTGTATTGTTGTTTTTGTGTGTGTAAACCAGTAAAAACACGTCAATTGCATTTCTATAGGATTAGGATATGTTGGAAATATTTTAAGCTCACACGTATTGTTTAAATTATATATGGTGTGTTCATAAGCTATCTAACCTCAGTTGTATAATTGAACCGATTTTATTTTTGAGAGGCCATAAATTTTTTCGTTTTTATTGCTGTGGAGAGAGCTCCATTTTTAACTTTAAGATGAAGTTTCAATCCAGTAATTAATATTTAGAAGACGGAGAAGCTGTTTTGTTATCTTCTAGGTCTGCTTTTGGCGAAATGCCCAGGCTGGCTTATTGCCCGAGATAAACAAGCTCTGAAATTATTTTTTCAAATGAATGCTGTGTCTTTAAAAATAAAGCTGGCAGTGTGCTTGGCACTGTGCAAAGAGATTATATTACAAGAAATTAGTGTGAAGTCCTAGACAAAAGCATTTGACTATTATCTGAATATGTGATCTATTTTATAACTTGTAACCATTTATTTTTCCATAGGTGTCCCATTTTATTATAAGCAGTAGTTATTGTTAAAAATATTTGTAGAATGTTTTGCCAGGAAGTGGTGTATTGGGAGTCACCTCTCGTTTTTGGGTGTGTCCTGGGCATACAGTTAAAGGACAGGTGATACATAGTTGCAATTGCAGTTACATAAATAAGCAGGGTATACATTATATACAAGGCATTACAAACTTTTAGCAGAATAGTTACAGTACAGTGGAGTTTTGGGTTGAAAGCCAGATTGGAATTGGCTAGGGAAATTTGGCTTGGTATAGTCAACAAAATCAGACAATAGGAAAGGAAATCCCTGCCCTGGAGAGTTTACAATCTAAGGTTTGAGGGAAATTTACAGAGATAGTAGGTGAGGGAATAAGTGCTTTAGATGGCAGTTCTTGGCCACAATGGGTGGCAGGGGTGACTGGGTGTGGGATAATAGCCATGAGTTTAGGCTATTGGGATGCTTGATTTGTGGGGCAAGTTTTAAGGTTAGTTAGTATTTATGAAAAGGTTGATACCATTTGCATCGGAGGAGATGACAGTGAGGCATGAATGAGTGTATTGGGAGAAGAGAGATTGGTCTGTAGTTTGAGACAGTGTTTTTGTCCCCACTTTTGAAGATTGGGACAGCTCTGGTAGTTTTCCAGGTCTTAGGGATATGGCCAGCAGACAGGATAGAGTTGATTATGGAAGCAATTGGTTTGACAATGGAGGAGGCCCCAAAAGTCTTAGTATCTTAGATTGTAGTACAGTCAAGTCCACATTAGCTGCTTAGTTTTAAATGTGAGGAGCATTAATAGGAGATACCTCTGTCTATATGCGGATGTTAAGACTGTAGTAAACACATTGATACAAGAATTTATTCCTAGGTATAAATTATCTCCCAATGAGACACTTATGGGATGACTTATGACTATCAGTAGTTCAAAGTAACAAATTAAGGACCATCTATTGGTAATAAAACAATTAATAAGTATTGTATGCAACTAATATATTTTTTGAGTCTCTCTAGGCTTAAGGTATGATAGAAGTGCACCTACGCGAGACGGAGTTAAAGGTCAAGTAGTTCCTACGCAAGCACGCTCTTCATTCCAGATGAAAAGACCATTTCAAATACTTCTCCCTACAAATACCGCAATTAAAGTGTTAGAGATTTCTTCCTGGATCCGATCCACGTGGCTCACATAAAACTCATTCCAGCTCCACCAAAGACCAAAGTAATCTAAAGCACAGCCGCATCAAGTTAACGTTTTGACGAGTCATAAAACTCTGACCGTTAACCAACGAGGAAAATAAAATACCAGGCAGAGGCCTGGTTATATCAGAAACATTTCATTTTTCAAAGACTCAATATTTGTATTCTTTTATGGTGTGTTTAAGTTAGACTGTTAAGATGTATGCACCATTGGGTCTGCGAAGGTATAACCCACAGAGAGATGACAAGATTGTCTTGGGAATACTCTCTACAGAGCCTTGTCAGCAATACTCATCTGCCTGTGTTCCTTATACATCACAGATATCTATCACCATGGTCAAGGTAACACTACACTAAGCACCATCTCGCCCACAAACATCACACAGTCCATTGGTTCCCTGGAAGTGAGGCTTGTGAATGCTCTTGTATGTGTTTTGGCAGTACTCATCACTTTCTATGTATGTGTCATGTGTAGCAAAACTTTGATCCAGAAGTGTGTTGCACCCCCACCGAGAGGAGGAGGTCACCCAGGGGCGTGTGTCAGCCACAAAAAAAGGATCATAAGTCAGCCATTTTTTTTTATTGTTACTTAAATTTTTTATTGAGCATTTTTTAACATACGAAATAATAATTAACAAAACATATAACACATAAAAGGGGGAGTCGGGAAGGTGGGGGAGGGGTAGCATTTATAAAAATATAGCATTGTACACAACAATTTAATTACCACGTGTATCACTCTGTTCCAAATATTCTAATCTATATATGGGGATATACCTACATGGCGAAACCAAGGGGCCCAAATCTCAGAAAATTGCGAGGTAGAGCCGTTCAGATAGGCTGAGAGTTTTTCCATATAAACTATATGCCAAATTTTGTTATTTATTTGGTTTAAGGATGGGGGGGCAGGTTGTTTCCAATTTTTGGCAATTGTACACCGTGTAGCATTTAACATTTGGCCTAGTACTCTAGCTTTTTTCCGAGGAATATTAGCTATTGGCTTGCCTAGCAATATATATACTGGGTCATGTGGGACAGTGATTTCTAGGATCTTGTGTTTTAAGGTGAACACTTCTGTCCATGTTTGTTGGATTTTGGGACATGACCAGAATATATGCAGAATATTCCCCACTTCACCACAACCACGCCAGCACAGAGGGGAGACCGCTGGGAGAAAAGAGTGCAGTCTGGCAGGAGTCATATACCATCTGAATATTAACTTGTAAATATTCTCTTTTATTACAACGCACGATGAATTTTTGGAGGCAGCTTTCCAGATGTCTTTCCAGGTATCGAGATCTATACAGACGTTGAGGTCTTTTTCCCAGGATACCATATATTTATCGGGGGTTTGATTGCTCTTGATAGAGGATAGACTTTGATATATTCTGGAGATAATGCCCTTTGTGTGGGGCTGGTGTAAACACCAGTCCCCAAACAGAGTTAAAGCATGGGGTTGGCTTGATTTGTAGACTGATTGGATATAAAGCCTAGCCTGGAGAAATCTGAAAAAATCGGAAGAGGGGATATCATGATTTGTTTGTAGAGAAGCGAATGGGGGGACTTTCCCTTGAACGAGAATATCTTTGACTCTCGTGAGTCCTTTTTGAACCCAGGTATGGGAGAGCGGGTTTTCTGTGTAAAAGGGAAGAGAGGGGTCCGAGAATAGGGGTTGCATGAGGGAAGGGGTACCGGTTAGTTGGAACTTGGATTTGAGGGAGTCCCAGATATTACAGGCAAAGGATATCACAGGTAGTGTCCTTGAGTTAACCAGTGTGCCTAGCTGCTGCTGAGACTGGTTAACTCGAGGACACTACCTGTCTGTATTACGAGCTTGCTGGACTGCATACTACAGTGTTGGAAACCTTCCAAGCCCTATTCTGGGATTGAGTGACCGTGACAGGGGGAGCTGCGTGTGTTCACACTGAGGACATCTCCACTGGCGTCCCGATTGGTGCATGGGTAACACTAACCCTTGACATGCCTGTTTATATCTGTTTTAATGTATGCTTAATACTTACCTTATTTGTGGGTTATTAATATAATTTTTAATGCACTATGAGCGTTGTGCGCTGTGTTTTTTGTGTATTCTGGTATCCCTTGAGCCTTCTTGCTGGTAATCTCCCCTGCAAACAAGCTGTAACCGAGGGAGCCGACCTCCCACCTCGGCGCTTTATCCAAGGGAACCGACCTCCCACCTCGGTACTAGGACCGAGGGAGCCGCATCTCCCACCTCGGAGCCATAACCGAGGGAGTCAGACCTCCCACCTCAGAACGTAGGGATGGCAGCCCGGGATACCCAAACGAAGGTAAGGCAAAGGATCTAAAAGCGGAGCCTGCCGCTATCTCACTGGGTGCCTGCTGTAAGGAGATTTAAACTAAGGGCCATGGATTTGGAATGATTAATTTTATAACCTGAAAGTGAGCCTAATTCTGATAGAACAGAAAAAAGGTTAGGGAGGGATGTGAGAGGATTTGAAAGCGTCAATAGTATGTCGTCCGCAAAAAAAGCTATTTTGAATTCTTCCTGACCAACAGAAATACCCGCAATATTGGAGTTCATCCTTATCTGGCATGCTAATGGTTCTATGGCTAAGGCAAACAACAAAGGTGAGAGTGGACAACCCTGCCTAGTTCCATTTAATATTGAAAAGGGGTCAGACAAAGAGCTGTTCGTCCTCACAGTGGCCGTTGGTGTGGAGTATAGTGTGTTTATGCTATTTAAAATTTTGGCTGTGAATCCCATCTGCGAAAGCGTAGCTGACATAAACTGCCAATCTAATCGATCGAACGCTTTTTCTGCGTCTGAGGAGAGTAATATTGATGGGCACTTTGTAAGATTTGCGACGTGTATTAGATTCACTGTCCTCCTTGTGTTGTCAAGGGCTTGTCTGCCCAGGAAAAACCCCACCTGGTCTGAATGAACCAATTTAGGGAGGATACTATTTCATCTGTTGGCCAGGATCTTTGCGTATAGTTTTAGGTCTGTATTTAATAGCGAGATAGGTCTGTAGCTCAAACACAACAGAGGATCTTTCCCCTCTTTGGGGTTTACTACTATGGTAGCTTGGAGCATATCTCTAGGGGGGAAGGCCGAGTTGCATCTCATTGAATACTTTGGTAAGAAATGGGAGGAGAGTTGTGGAATATTTCTTGTAATAAAGATTAGAAAATCCATCCGGACCAGGAGCCTTCCCAATTTTCAGGGATTGTATTGCTTCCAAAATGTCCAGGGGCTCTATAGTTTTTTCAAGGTTTGTGATGTCATTTGTGTCTAGAGTGGGGAGTCGGCATTCTGCTAGATAATTCCGAATCTTTATTGCTCTTTTTTCTTTAGCCGAGTCTCCCACTGGGCCTGGTAGATTGTAAAGGGATGTGTAGTAGTCCCTAAATGCATCACTTAGAATTTTGGGGTTGTGAGATACTGAGCCATTTTTAGTGTAGATGTTATGAATTTTTGCTTTAGCTTGTTTTTGGTTGAATTTATGTGCCAACATTTTATCTGCTTTATTACTTTTTTCATAGTATTTATGTTGAGTCCATCTTATAGCTCTTTCTGCATTTGACACTAGCAAGAGGTTTAGTTCGCCCCTCACTGAGATTATTTGCCTGTCATTTTTCCGGGAGGGGTTTGATTTGTGAATAAATTCTAGCTCTGATAATTTTTGTGTTAGTATTTCAATTTGTTTTTTTTTTTCGTTTTTTTTTTCGAGAAGCCAGGGCAATCAGTTTGCCTCTTATCACTGATTTGTGGGCTTCCCAAAGGGTAAAAGAGGAAACCTCTGGGGTATTGTTTATTTCAAAATATTGGGCCAGATCTTTTTCTATTAGTTGGAGATTTTGTGGGTTCAATAGTAGGGATTCATTCAAGGACCACAACCTTGTTGTATTTTTGGGAGTGAGGCCTACTAGTCTGGTTATAAGTGTAGAGTTGTCTGACCAAGCAGAGGGGGCGATTACTGCTGAGGAGATATTATCACTAATTTGTTGGTCTATTAGGATATAGTCAATTCGAGAATAGCTATTATGGGGGTGAGAAAAAAAGGAAAAATCCTTTACATTGTTCTTTACTAATCTCCAGGAGTCTACCAACAGCAGCTCCTTGGTCATAGATATGAGACCCAGAGTAGAGGGAGCTATTTTTTGTGGCGGTGGGAGACTGGGGGATTTATCTAAATTTGGGTCCATAATTGCGTTTAAGTCTCCTGCTAAAATTAATAGACCTTTCTGGACGGAAAGGATTAAACTTTTTAGTTCTTGGAAGAAAGATTCTTGATTGTCGTTAGGGGCGTATGTGTTGACTATTGTTATATCGGTGGAGTCCAATGACCCAGTAATAATTAGAATTCTGCCAGCGAGGTCACTTTTAATTTTGTCTACCTTGAAATTTAAATTTTTATGGGGGAGTGTAGCTACGCCATTCTTTTTCGTGGGAGCTGATGAGTGGTAGACTAGAGGGTAGTCACTGCTAAACAGCAGCGATTGGTCCTCTTTTTTCAGATGGGTCTCTTGTAACAAAATTATATCTCCTGCCAGTCTTTTGGCTTCCGAATGAGCAATGCGTCTCTTTCGGGGGGTGTTTAAGCCCTTGGTGTTTTGGGATAAGTCAGCCATTTTTGACCATTGCAGACATTTTTTGTTCTGTTTTTCTGAGTGAATGATGTATATGATGTGTGCAGGAGTGATACTCATGCATTCACGTCCACAGATACCAAACCCCCTCAATTCTCAGTAATAGAATTTTGTGCTAGTTCTCAAAATATATGATGGTAGAGATAGGTGCCATTTTCTTTAGCTAGCAGCAGAAAGGTCACTTGCCTAAAATAAGGTTTTTAGCATTTTTTGTATCCATTTTACACACTAGAAAATCATTTATGGGTCAAGTGCCTCCAACAACCAGAAACAAGAGAAAAACACCAGAACAATGTTGTGTTTTTATCGAAAATCATAGTGGCAAGGTACAGCATGAGTTAGACAAGATAGAAATTCAAGAAAGACTTTGGAAGGAAGGTGACACAGACTGGGACCCTTTTGCACTGGGTGGATTGGTAGGATCACTAGGAGCGAAATTTTTGAATGCGGTAATGTGTGTGCTTGTGATACTCGTCATCTATGTTTGACTTATGTTTGTTAAGGCATGATCCACAAATGTGCTACCCCCTCTGCAGACATGATGCCATTGTTTGCAGATCCAATTTACAGCAGTCCCTTGAAGAAAGAAGATGCCAAGTACAGTGTTCTAACTCTGGAAAATAAATTGACCGCAACGCCATACGAGACTATGACTACATTTGGCAGGCACCCTCTTGCACTGTCCTATACCCTCAAGCATTATCAGATGATGGAGCACCCTTGTGCCTCCCTACGTGTTTCTGGACTTAAATCATGCCAATAATTCTCAAAAAGCAATGTTTTGAAGAATCAGAGGAGGGACTGACAAAGTTGAGACATTAGGGGTTCTGACGTAACAGCATTAGGATCTAAGAAGCCATTTTGTTTGACTATTTTAGTCCGCCATCTTGTCTTTGTAAGTTTTTATGTCCTCTTTCTATGTGAAGAAATCTGTGTGAACGAACGTGTGAAACAGAGAATGGAATGTTTTTGCTCCTAGCCGATTTTATTGATCTTTCCTCATCCAATCAGCTCCAAATGAAAGTGTAAACAGGCCAGAAGTTATGAGAAGCCTTGTTAGCAGTCTAAGATAAGCTCAGATTCTTACAGTGAAACTGTTTCTCATACTAATATGCCAGGTGGCTGAACAGACACATCACATTTAACCCCATAATGATTTTTAGCTTACGTATATTTATCCAGTAATATTATGTATTACAAGATTGTCATTTTAGTTGACGCACACTTACATCATTTGTTATGTATTGCAAACTTACATCAGTTTTAGTATTGTTATGTATTACAAAATGATGTCACATTTAGTGACGTGCAAGCCCGCCCATAAAGGGGTGGAGCTTTAGTTTTTAGGGTATACAGTACATATATGGCATACCGTGTTATCTGGGAGAGAGCTTTTTGTTTTTTTTCAAGCTATGGTTCTCGATGTCGCGGCACCTGGAAAAAAAATAATTTTTGATAACTGAATTTTTGTTGTAACATTTTACAGCGTTAACAAGGATCGATGGATTGAGAAAATTGACAAGAGATGGAGAAGCAGATGGGGAAGAAAGACTGGATAAGCGAAAGAGAGACGAGAAGATAGACACTGACATACGGGGATACATAATTTGTTGGTGTTGTTGGATGGATAAGGTATTATTTCTGGCATATAACGCTATAATGAACTACAGGTCATGCCCCTGTATCTCTGACGCGGGGGTGGCATGGATGGGATGAATGGGACCTTCAACCTCTCCATCACACCACAGCGCGCCCCCTCATCAGAAGAATAGTGTTCATGTATGCCGTTGACGAGGATGACATGACAACACCCCGTCAAGAACACACCAAGAGAGGCAACACTGACAAGGCGACCAGAATAGGAAAAAACCCCTCCCAGACAACCTACCCTCGCCCACCACCCAACACACCCCCTCCAGAAGAACCACCCGTCCCAGAATCCAACCCACATACGCTTGCATTGAGACGGTGCCCGACATCATCCTGTGCCAGCTGCCCAGCCACTCAGGGAGGAAGTATAGGTTAACAAGTGGTGTATAACCCCAGAAGTTATGCCGATGCTGTAATTTTCAAGCACCCCGTGTCTACTGTGGGTGGGCCACCACAATGTAAACTACGAAGGAAATCGCGACAAAAGGGCTCTTCCTGAAAATTTACAAAGACTATTGTGGAGGAATTGCGGCGCTTTTTTTTCAATTACCGATCTTTAATGAAAATAGTGAGAGACGCCTGTGACACGGGTAAATAAAAGCCACCATTAGTTGTATGCTGAGACACTATGTCTAGTCTGCAGTGCAGCACTGCTAGGTTAATTTCAGCTGGGAACCGCAGGACATAGTTTTAGTTGGATCCCAGCTGCTACTCAAGGTGTGTGTAATAACCCAGGTTGTAGACACATGAAGCTGGCTTGAGGAGTGAGCTGCTGAGAGATTTCTGATACAAGGGCTGATTAGAAAAGTAGATGAATTGTGAACTGTCTGTCCCCTGCAAAGACAAGGGCAACTGCCATAATACACTGTCTGCTAAAGTGATACTGTTTTGTTCGTTTTGCTGAAGAAAAAGCCATTTTCGTTTGTTGCTGAAAAAGAGCTATTTTTGTTTGTGTGCTGTGTATTTTTCAAGGCAAATAAAACAGCCTTGTAAGAAACTCACGTGTATAGTTGCATGTACCCTGCAACATATGGTCTGCAAGAATTGGGAAGGATTTTCTTCAAAAGGCTCGCGTTAAAGGGCACACACAACACACAAGAATGGAAGAACTTTTGAAAGAGTTTTGTGCGAGCAGACCACAGCAGGGACAGTTAATGCAGGAGCAGGCCCGGCTGCAAGCGGAGAGAGATGATGAAAGAATACAAGCAGCACAGGATGAGCGGATTGCCAAGCTGTGACCATTTCCAAGGTCTGCCAGTCCAAATTGTCAAACAGACCCCCGAGATACTCTGAGGAAAATGGTGCGAACTAGATCCAGTGCTTTTTACTAAATTGAAACAGTTGCCAAAGCTCAGGGCTTGGCTGCAGATCGCTGGGCAACTGCTTTGGCCCCGCCCTCATAGGAGAAGCCCAGGCCTCATATCAGGGCCTCCCTACAGATCAGGCAATGGAACTACCGACAAGTAAAAGACCGCCTATACTGGATCGCTTAGGTCTGACCCCAGAGACCTACGGCCGAGCAGCATTCGAACATGAAGTATACGCGTAAGATGAGACCCCGCGGTCCTCGCTCAGCAATTATTGGACTTGTGTCGCGCGGATACAAACCCGAGGAGTGCCTAAGGAGGCAATTCTTGAGCAGGTGGTTTTGGAACACATTTCTACAAATAATACCCCCCTTCGCACGCTCATGGGTAAGTAAACGCCACCGTGCTGAAACCCTAGTTTTGGCGGTCCGACTCGTGGAAAACTTCCTTGGGGCTGAGAGAGCAGGCGAGTGTGTCCTGGACCCGACTCAACGGCACTTGCGGACGCCCAAAGAGGGAGGTCGGATCAATGGGAACTACGGCCCGTCACGGAACCGCCAAGTCCACGAAGAGGAGCAGTCGTTCCAGCAAGGACGGAGTCCAAATGCTGGTCCCCGCAAGACCCTCATCTCCTTTCGGATGTCGACTCGTCGCAAAATGAGAGGAACTTTCGAGGAGTCGCCCACAGGACCCACCAACGCCCGGTCTCCAGTAACTGGTCCAGTGGAGCGATATCCACAGCCCCCTCCTGCGAGGGAACCCTCTCCATGTTCCGCCGCGAGAACAAGCCCACCGTTATGTGGACTGTCCACTGATGGATTGTTCATTCAGCAGAAACCGTCGCCTCGCTTTTACTGAGGAAAATTACAAGCCCTGCTACTTCCAGCCCCTGATTGGGGGGAAAACCGTCAGGCCCTTGTAGATTCGGGCTCTGGGAAAACTCTGGTCCTCCAGGAACTGTTACCGCCCAACGTTGTTCTTTTGACCCCATGGAGCATAGAATGTATACACGGCGATTAAAACACTATCCGACAACCAAAATCCGGCTACAGGTAAAGGTCAGGAGGCTTACCTCGAAGTAGTCGCGCTCTTGGCTCCTGCCCCCGTGGTTGCGGTCGGGACTGGCCTTCTTTCTTTTCGGACCTATGGCCCCAGTCTTTCACGAGGAGCCTCCTTGTAGGGCTCAGGAGAACCCTGGAAAACGTTCCCTCGGCAGACTTTTTCCCAGTAGACACCGGTTCAAAAGACTCGGAAGCAAAGACGCTTGGACAAACAAGGACTGTGGTGAAATCTGGGTCTCAAGGTGACAATTCTAGTAGTCAGAGGTCACAAGTGATGGCTGGGGATGGCCAAAAGAGAGGGGGATATGGGCCCTGGAGATTTACCAGACCTATACCTCCCTGACTTTGCCAGAAGCAAGGGAAGACCCAGTCCTTGCTAGAAAGTATGAAAGGAGGGGGGAAATTGATGATCAGATTTTAGATGCACAGGGGTGATAGCTCAAAATGGGGGAATACTATCAAGGATATCCTATATATGGTGAATAGGCAGACACACAACAGGGGAGGTCACCAGACAGATATTGGTTCCCAGGCGTTTTTTAAATCTTTGTTCACTCTAGCCCATACGTCCCTTGGGGTGGTCACCGGGCAGGGTAAAACATTGGACCGTATTTCATCCCGATTCTATTAGCCAGGGGATGCATAGTTGATATTGTAAGCTATGTGCAAGCATGTCCAGAGTGCCAGCTAACTAATCCAAAGGACAAAAAACCCGCCCCTTTGGTTCCTCTACCCTTGGTGTCAGTTTCCCTTTGAGGATTGGGGTAGACTTGGTAGGACCTCTAGAACCTTCTGCGAAAGGACACAGGTTTATCCTTTAATAGTTGTTATGCGACAGATATCCTGAGGCGCGTCCTCCCCTGAGAACAGCAACGGCGAAGCAAGTAGCCAACAAGTTGTTGGAACTGTTCTCACGGTTGGTCTTCCCCAGGTTATGTTGACAGACCAAGGTACAAATTTCATGGCTAAACTGATGCAGGATGTCTTAAAGTTACTAGAGGTCAAGTCTGTTCGGACATCGGTCTACCATCCACAGACTGACGGATTGGTGGAAAGAATTTAACCAAACTCTAAAAGGTGATGCTGAGGAAATTTGTGTGATTCAGAGAAGAGAGCTGGGATGAACTTCTCCCTTTTCTGCTGTTTGCAGTGCGGGAAATTCTCCAGGCCTCCACGGATTCTCCATTTGAACTGCTGTATGGCCGCCAACCCCGGGGTATCCTAGACCTCTAAAGGAGTCTGGGAGGAACAGCAGTCCCCTTCTAAGATACCCTGCAATATGTACTAGACCTTAGGAAGCGCCTAGATGTGGTCGACCATTTTTGCCAGGGAGAATCTTAGATCAGCCCAGGACAGTCAGGAGAGACATTACAATCAGAATGCTCGCATGAGGTGTTTAACCCAGGAGACCAGGTGATTGTATTGTTACCCATTGCGAGAGTAAAACTCCTGGCCAAATGGCAGGGCCCACTTGAAGTACTCCGCCGCGACGGTGATGTGGATACGAGATTCGCAACCAGGTCCAGGAAGGGTAAACAAATTTACCATGTGAACTTGCTGAAACCTGGAAGATGCAGCGGTCTCTTCTCCCACCGGTGGAGGAGTGAACGCACTGGGTCCTCAGCCTCCACGAGAGGGAGAAAATCGTGTAGTGACGATAAAATTCCCAATGGGTAAACAGTTGTCCTCTGAACAAAAGGGGACTTGTTAGCATAATTACACAATTCCAGGATTGGTTTTTTCTAACTTACAGGACAAACTAACTTAATTTCCCATGCAATCGAGACAGCACCTGGGGTAAAGTATGTTCCCGTCCTATAGGTTTGCCTGAAAGTGTAGGGCTCTGGTAGTAGAGAAGAGGTTACGAATGTTACATTAGGAGTGATTGAGGAATCATGCAGTGAGTGGTGTAGTCCACTAATTATGTCCCTAAAACCCGATGGGAAGGGAGATTTTTGTGTGGACCTCCGAAGGTCAATGCGGATCCAGTTTGACGCATATCCGATGCCAAGGTGGACGAATTAATTGACTCCCTTGGTAACGACGGAATATATATCCACGTTAGACTTGACAAGGATACTGCAAATACCCTTAGAGAAAAGTCCAAATGCAAAACAGTCTTTGCACACTCCCATGGTTTATAACAGTTTGTGACAATGCCATTTGGAGCTCATGGAGCCCCCCAGCACATTTCAGAGAATCAGGATAAGGTACTGAGGCCCCATAGGACTTATGCCAAGCCTACTACCTAGATGCATTGTCATTTATAGTAAACAATGGCGGCCCATCTAAATAGGCTGAAAGCGGTCCTCAAATCTCTAAGAGAGGCAGGCTCACAGCCAACCCTAAGAAATTGCCTTGGGTAAGAGCGGAAACCAAATGCTTAGGGTATGCAGTGGGAGGTGGGAAAAGTAAGGCCACTAGCCGACAAAGTAGCTGCCCTGAAAGAAGTTCCCGACCCCCAACAAAAACGCAGGTACGCTCTCTGTTGGGTTAGCGTGGGTACTACCGACGGTTCATCCAACTATTCGGAGATGGCAGCCCCTTAACGACCTCACAAAAAAAGGTGTGCCCCTACACAAGTGGTGTGGTCAAGGGATTGTCAGAGAGCCTTTGAGGACACATAAAAAGGTGTCTATCAGAGGGTCCCTCCTTAGAAGCCCAGACTTCAAGACCTCTTTATGTGCAGACAGATGCATCAGAGATAGGGCTAGGGGCAGTGTTGTCACAACAGTTTGAGGGAGTTGAACATCCTATCCTTTTCCGAGTAAGGAAATTGTTCCCAAGGGGAAAATATTACTCAGTCTTGAGAAAGAGTGCTCGCAGTAAAGTGGGCAATCGAGGCTTTGAGGCATTACCTGCAGGAGTCCATTTTTACTTTGGTGACGGATCATGCTCACTGAAATGGTTAATAGAATGAAGGATTCCAATGCTAGATGACTAGGTGGTATATGGCCCTCCAACCCTTCTCATTTGAGATTCAGATAAGCCGGGAAAAGAACGCAAATGCTGACTTCTTTTCTAGAGAAGGGGTGGATGGGGGCTTCAGCCGTGCGTAGCCCCAGCCACACACTAAAAGGGGAGGAATGTGACAGGGTAAATAAAAGCCACCAGTTGTATGCTGGAAAACCTATGTCTAGTCTGCAGTGCAGCACTGACTAGTTAGTTATTTCAGCTGGGAACCTCAGGACAATTAGTTGGATCCCCAGCTGCCTAATCAAGTTGTGTAAACCCAGGTGTAGCACATGAAGCTGGCTGTGTGAGGAGTGAGCTGCATGAGAGATTTCCTGATACAAGGTATGATTAGAAAAGTAGATGAATTGTGACTGTCTGTCCCCTGCATAGAAAGGGCAACTGCCATATAACGTCTGCTAATAGTGATATGTTTTTGTGTCGGTTTGCTGAGAGAAAGCCATTTTGTTTGTTGTGTGAAAAGAAGCATTTTGTTTGTGTGCTGTGTATTTTCAAGGCAAAATAAACAGCCCTTGTCAGAAAACTCACGTGTGTAGTTGCATGTACCCTGCAACAACGCCATTAATGGCATTTTGCGTCATACAAGGCATCGGCCCTGGAAGGACAATTTGCTGGGAATCGAATGTTGATTCACTTTTTTACTTTTTGCTTGTTTTAAATTGTATTAATAAATAAATGTTTTTTTACTACACAGACATGCACACTCAGTCCTCGAGGGCCGCACACAGGCCGGTTTTCAGGATACCTGAAAACGGGCCTATTTGCAGCCCTCGAGGACTGGATTTGGCAGGCCTGACTACTGTATTCATAAATTGTATTTTAATACTTAATTGATTTATTAAATAAATGTTTTTACTACACCACACTGTACACCTGTGCTGTAAATGTTTTGACTTCTGTTACTCAATAAAGGAAATGTGCTTGTTAAATTGTATTAAAAAAAATGTTTTACTTACACAAGACCTGCACAACTCCAGTTCTCGAGGCCGCAAACGGCCCGGTTTCATCCTGAAAACCGGGCCTGTTTGCGGCCCTCGAGAACTGGAGTTGTGCAGGTCTGACTTACTGTATTCATAAATTGTATTCTTAATAACTTAATTTTATTCATAAATAAATGTTTTTACTAACTCTTACACCTACTTACACCATACTGTATACCTGTGCTGTAAATGTTTTAAATTGTATTTTTAAATAAATGTTTTTACTTACTACATAAATGTTTTTGTACTTACTCCACCAATAAAAGAAAATGTTGATTTGTTTTCAATTGTTTCATTGTCTCCTTTTATAACAAAATACAGTGTTTCTAGAACATACAGTACAGTACTGTCCAGGCATACTATACAGTACTGTACTGTATACCGTAGGCATGCGCAGTACATCACAAGAGTATTAAAACAAAAAATGCTTTACGGGTATAGAATACACATATGTACCGAAATACATGTAGAATAATAAATGCATACTTTTTATTTTTTTGGTTTATTATACAGTATGTATATTAAAAAAAGTATTGTATGCTGTCTGAAAACAACAGCATACTGTTTCAGGTTTTCTATGAAGCTCTCAGTTACAGTATTCTATCCTAATCAATAACAACGGCCATTAAACTGTTGACTCCGGTACGTGTTTTTTAAAATCCGATTCAGCAATGTGCAGGCATTGTAACACAAACAAAAAACAAAACTGTGCGCTACTACCTAACTACCTATAAAGTTTAAATGTATAAATATATACAGTGCAGTGACTATACCATCAATTTAGTTATAAAAAATTAAACCACAACTCCCACAGTGAGATAATTATACATTAAATAATAAGTGCCACATAACCGTGTTGGGGATAATGGCGTCTGCAGCTGTAAGTAGTTAATTCTACGAAACTAGTTGGATGTAACATTCTATTGCCTTATATCTGCTTACATTGGCCTTTGTCTATGTATTGGCCTGTCCTGTTTTTATTTCATCCTGTGTGCTGTTTTGGACACTTGTGAGAGACTTTGTAAGACTGTTCAAACTTCCCTATTGAATCCACCACTGCTGTGTAGACAGTGACGTCATTACACAGCGTCCCGCGACGGAGCGGCATCGTGGCACGCTGAGGGCACCCCAGCAAGCTGCGTTTTAACCTCTGTGCAGAGGATACACCTGCCGAGGTACAGGTGCAGCTTCATATCGGCCAGGAAGCAGGAGCGATTTCACCGAGCCCCAGTACCAGCTGCTGAACCTGGCTGCATGAAGGGAAATCCCCTTGGGAGTGAAAAGACTGACGTCCTGCCCCAGAATCAACTGAGCTGCAGCAGCAGAAGGAAGCAAGCACCCGATTCTACAGTTAACAGCTGCCGAGTGGTAAACAGTGTGATACACACTACATGCCTTTTACCAACTTTTTTCATGTACGCAGATATATTACCCCCTTTTTAATTCTATAATATATTGTTGAATTTGCTTCACTATTTGGCGTTGTGCGCTGTTTTCTTTTGTTTCCATTGTAACACAAAGCAATATTATCCATCGAAATCCCTCCATTTGCCATTTTCCGCATGAGATTACAGTTTTCTTTTTTGAGGAAAAACAAAAGTACAAGTTTTACTGTACTGTTCAGTCCCCTAAAGAAGTTCCCACAGTCAGTCCCACCAATAATTTTCTCGGGGGGCGTCTCCTGTTCACATGCGCATGCGCCTACTGTAGATGTGATGACACGCATATGCGTTTCAAGAAGGTTCCAATACGCATGCGCCTAGCTTTCCACCAATTGTTCAGTATCTACTGTACAGTACTGTAGAAGCTGCTCAGCCAATGATATTGCTGTAATAAAAGTACTGTAAATAACCATAAGCAAAGCGATTGATTACAGGATTAATCGCTTGGCTGTGCATTGATATTGATATTTCAAAAAAAGAACTCACCATAGACTTTGCCAAACAGCTGGGCCGAGCCACTGCCAGGCCCGTATTCTTGATTATACACGTCGTTGACAGGTGACAGCGGGACTGCTACACCTGTAGTTGACAGCTGATGAGGCTGGAAATCGCTTTGGTACATGCAAGCTTGCTGGTATCTGTACACGAAATCCTGCTCAGGCTGCAGGTATCCGGGCAGGGACAGACTGCAAGGGTTGCCGGTCAGCAGGTTTTCACTGACGGCACATTGCTTGCCTGGGACTGTTGATTCTTAGTTGGTTTTACCATGACCTTTCGCCTTTTGAAGTCTCCATGATCAAAGATACTGGAAAAATCAGAGGCAACACACTAATAGAAAGTGAATCCCTGCGCTTCTCCACTAGGGATAGCAATCAATGGGGAATATATATATATATGTATGGTGTAAGTGATTATATTTGTTTTACACGCAGTGATTATATTTGTTTTACACGCAGTGATTATATTTGTGCAACACACTAATACCCTCCTCCTGTAACTCCGGGTGCAGGAGCAATACGAAAAAAACACGGATCGATACATAACATTTTCCTTATTTCACGGTTCCACACATGAGCATCTGGTGAAAATTTGTAAAAGTCATAGTTTTTGATAAAATATTGATAAATTTGACCAACTGTTGCCATCTTATCATCAGTTGCATTAATCGCGGCCCATGTTAAATAAGCGTACGTTATGTCGGGTTTTTGGAACACGGACTGTAGTGGTGCACTCATCTCGGGACTCTCAGGAATACAATACAACAATACCAGACTGTTGCAGGGTACATGCAACCACACACGGGTTCTCTTGATAAGGCTTATTTATTGAGCCTTAAAAAATACAGCACACAAAACAAAATAGCTTATTTTCAGCATACTGTACAAAAAAACAAAACAGCTTCTCTTCAGCACGCAGGACACAGACAGTTAATCAAACTTGTACTTTGAAAATAGACCTTATAGCAGTAATCTTACTTTAGCATTTCAGTCTTATCTCTTGACCAGCAAGCCTGCATGTGTGTACAGCCTGGGGATTTTAAAACACCTTAATGAGGCAGCTCAGATCAAACTAACTAACTCAGCTGAAAAGTTAACCTCCTCACTGCTGCACTACAGATACGTCTGTCAGGCATAGGGCTGGTGACGTTTATTCACCCTGTCACACAGACACTGCATTTATTTTATTTTTTAATATGAAAAGCCTAAATTGATACAGTATTGTAACTTCTTCAGTACCAAGTTCAATTCACAATGGACCATTGTGGTATTTTTTAAACACCTGCAAGTCGACACATTACTGAAGCGCATGCACATTACAATTCATGAATATCTGCCACCTGGCGGATACGTGAAGAATTGCAACCAATTAAATCCGAACCATTATCAATAAACACATCAACACTGTCAGGGCCGCCTAGGCCTCCTGCCTAGCCATAGTTCTTCTTTGTCCACTGGGTGTGCTGCTGCCTTCTGTTTCCTCTGGGTTCCTCTGTCTGTCTGTCTGTCCTCTTGTTGCTCCTCTATCTGTCTTATAGCTCTGCTTCCTGTTTGTTTCCTCTGCCTTTGCTTCAAGTCAGACTCCTATGCACATGCCTCTGTCTTTGATCCTGATCTGTTCCTGTACCTGTATTTGATTCTGTTCGCAGTAAAGGCCCTTGCTGGTAATCTGGCTTGTCCCTGTTTGTTCCTTGCTCCCCGGTCTCAGTCCCTGCTCCCCGTTCTCAGTCCCTGCTCCCCGGTCTCAGGCCCTGCTCCCAGACCTGTTCCTGCACCCCTGTCCTGTTCCAGTCTCCTCGTTGCTGACCTCTGCTTGTTGCCCGACTTCGCTATCTGCCACCTGCCTCGGACCTCTGATTGTGACCCCTACTACGCTGCTGCTGTTCCGGCCACCGAGATCCTACCCACCACTGGAGTCTCCTGTGACAAACACATCCAATAAACAAATCAACCGCGGGTGACGTCGGCATGAATGCAACATGAATACGGCATGGACGCGGTGAAGTGCGTGGCATTCGGAAAAAATCCCCGAAAAAAATAAAATGGGCCACGGCTGTATGTAGTAACTTTGTCCGATCCTTGTTTATAACTTGTTTTTATTTTGTTTTGTTTTTATCCTGGTTTTATCTGGTATTCTGCTGTAACTATTTGCATATTATATTTGCATTGTTGGCCCAAGAGGTGTTAACTGTGTGTATATATATATTTTGTATATCAGTTTTTTATATCAGATGTTTAACATACTGCAGTATTTTATATGATATATTATGTATTATTGTGGTGTTGTATTGTGTACCTTGTAATATCATACACATTACATTATCACACAGGGTTATACTTAGTCCTACAAAGACTGCCTCTTTGCAGTTCTCATGGTCTCACTGATTATCTGCAGCTGGTATTGAATAGGTATACACCTCTCACTGAGGCCTCGGACATAGTGCACTGAGCGTCGCTGAGCAGTGCTCTCGCTTGCTGACGCTCGTGCTACCAGGAGCTTTTTGCTGTCCTGACAGAGGAGTGTGTGTGTGTGTGTGTCACTTGGTAGCTGTCAGTGTGTGTGTGTGTGTGTGTGTGTCACTTTGAAGTGTTCTGTGTGTGTGTGTGTCACTGGGGAACGTGTCTGTGTGTGTGTGTGTGTGTGTGTGTGTATATTATATAATATTTTAAAAAATTTAAAAAAAAGACATGTGGTGAGAATAAATTATTTATTAACATTGTGCAACTTTGATAAATATATTCACGTACGCACGCAAACACACACATACACATACACACACATTATATATATATATATATATATATATATATATATATATATATATATACACACACACACACAATGCACACACACACATTATACATATACATATACATATATATATATATATACACACACACACACACACACACAAATACACATATATACATATATACACACACATATATACACACACACACAATGCACATGCACATGCACACATACACACACATGCATACACACAGATGCACACACACATTATATATACACACACACACACACACACACATCAAAAGAAGAATAGAAAAAAAGGTGAAAAAGGGAGAAAAAAGGGGGGGGAAAGAGGGAAGAAAAAAGAAAAAGAAAAGAAAAAAAAACAATATTTAAAGAGGGGGAAAAAATTATAAAGCAGCTGGTTGACCAAAGGAATGACACTTATGTAATCACCGCAAAAAGGGAGTCAGTTCTACATAATCATTTAACCCCCCAGGATATTTAGTTTGGAGGGTGAAAATCCAAAACTGCTCCCTCCTTGCGATTTGTAAGTCTTTATCACCAGCTCTAATAGTTGTAGTTATATGTTCGATACCCATATATTTAACCCCCACTGTGCTGCACTGATGAACATCTTTAAAATGGGATATTTACCAGAGGCCAATAGTTTAGGAATGTTAACAATGTTTCTAAGATGTTCCATCACACGTATTTTGAGATGACGTTTGGTGCGACCTACATATTGTACTCCACATCCACATTGTAAGATATATATGACATATGTGGTTAAACATCAATATAATTCTGGATTTCATATTTAAAATCTGTCATTTGGATTAAAATAATCTTGTTTAACATTCTGGGACAGATTTACATCTATTACATCTTGGTTACCCTTTAGCCCCAACGTCTCTTAGGTCTTCTTTTTAGTAGGAACACTACCTTTAAGGAGGCTCGGGGCCAATATGGTTTTAAGATTATTGATTTTGTAAAAACAATAGGTGGTCTTTTGGGTAAAAATTTGGCCAAAATGGGATCCATCTGTAGGATCCCAATATTTATTGAGAATGTGTTTTATTTTACTTGGTGAACATTAAATTTGGTTACAAAATATGGTGTCTTTTTCTCGTTATTAATATTTGATTTTTTCTTATTGGATTTTTTCAGCTCTATAGTTCGTGGTGCAGTGATTGATGGAATAGAATCGCTGACAATAGTGTTATCCAATGGTTGAGTGGATATATTCAAACTCCCATTGGTGGTCCCATTTTGTCATGAAAAAAGATGCATTAATAATATCCCATACAGCCAGTTTTTGCGCATCAGGCGAAATTGTGCTGATCTAGAAACATTCAAGGTTCAATCTCAGACACTTGTAGAACGTTTTCTACAAAAGGGCTATGATAGTACTATTATTAATAGAGCATATAAAAAGGCGCTGAACACCAACAGGGACAAATTGATTTGTCCTTCAAGTAGTAAGGCAACACATAATCCTATTGTTGCCACCAATGGGAGTTTGAATATATCCACTCAACCATACAATGTGGATGTGGACTACAATATGTAGGTCGCACCAAACGTCATCTCAAAATACGTGTGATGGAACATCTGAGAAACATTGTTAACATTCCTAAACTATTGGCCTCTGGTAAACCACTTACGTGCCTGTTATCCCATTTTAAAGATGTTCATCAGTGCTGTACAGTGGGGGTTAAATATATGGGCATCGAACATATAACTACAACTATTAGAGCTGGTGATAAAGACTTATGATTTTGTAGAACTGACTCCCTTTTTGCGGTGATTACATAAGTGTCATTCCTTTGGACAACCAGCTGTTTGCTTTATAATATTTCTCCCTCTTTAAATATTGTTTTTTTTTTTCTTTTCTTTTCCTTTTTTTCTCTTCTTTTCCCTCCCCCCCCCCCTTTTTTCTCCCTTTTTCCCCCCTTTTTTTTTCTTCTTTCTTCTTTTTCTTTTTCTGTTCATTTTTTTCTCTTGCTTATGTATTTATTCATTCTTTTCCCCCTTTTTTCTTCTCTTTTTCTCCCTTTGTTCTTCTGTTCTTTGTTATTTTCCCATTATTTTCCCCTTTATATAAATGTTTACCATTGTTGTATTTGTAATGTTTTTGCACAATTTTTTTATCTATATTGTTCATTTCTTATATATGTATTTTAATCTGTTACACTTGTTCATAGGGGGCTACCTGTTTGTTTAACTTTATATGTCTTTATTATGTGTGGCACTTGGCTTTTAAGTATATTACCTTTAAAACCTTAAGTGCAACTACTGTATTTGATTTGTCATTACTACTAAACCCATGTTAATAATATGGATTTAAATATAAGAGGGAGTTATTCGTAACATCAACCACCCCCCTCAGCTATCAATCCAATTGGTTGTTTAGCTATTAGTACCAACCAATGACGTTTTAGACAGACATATAAAGGACCCCAGACGGTGCCCCAGATTAGCCTGATGAAGTATACTTTCGTATACGAAACGCTTCACGAATGGTGTTACTGGCTTGTATTCCATCATAGCCAGTATACCACAATTTTTTTATTCCGATCACGATCAAAACTGAAACGGTACAGGCATCTTTAGGACAGGCTACAGGGGTTTCATTTCCCTGCGCATGCGCGCTAGCGGGTCCACCACGCTGACACTTGTGGAGGTCTGCGATATCGCAACAGCGCTACAGAGACCGCCCCAGTCGCGGGACGGTCTCTGAGGCCTGACACTTGCCCCTGCATACCTTATTTGATGCCCTACCAAAGAAGTCACGATCGAAATCTGGATTATTAAAGTTTTTATTCATGTAAGTGGTTTACTATTTTTTATTGCTTTACATTTATTTCTCTTATTTTGGCGTGCTCTCTGTGTTCTTTTTCTTTGCTTGTTCGAGGTACGTGCCAATAAGGTTACATCTCTGTCCACTTTTAATGCTCGATTGTAGGCATGTTTAGGGTTCATGTGAGTAACGCGGACGAGAATCGTTCTTTTAGATCTTTGGCTGTCTGTGACTGAAATTCTTTGCGGTCGACGTTTCATACTGAGACGCAAAATACTAGCCCTATTTTGGGATTCCCTTTAATAAGGAAGGAGGTGCTTTTTGGCGTGGTAGTCTGCCAATAAAACATGTTGGTTTATGCTGTGCTTTTAACGAAAACATATAGTCTTAATTGAACCCGATTGGCATCCTTGCTGAGTTTTAGAATCGATGAACGGATGGGATCTACTTCTTTAACGTGAACTCGGGTATGTATAATTTAAGAGATTTAAGTTTGTTATTGAATCACAATGTGTCCAACACAGGTTCGATAAACATTAAGACATTCTGATATTCTCAACTCTAATAAATCCAACAAAAAATTGAAAAAATAAGCAACAACATGACTCATCAAATTGCATCTATAGCCAAAGAATTCGAATAGCCAGATAATATCCCATTAATGTTCAATACAGATACTAACCCAACGTAAAGTCTGATACCCTACACACACCAGCCCAGGTAACAGGATATATTGCATATGTAGGGGCAAGCAGGACAGTGTGTTTTTTTCGGAATAGCCTAATTTTTCTTCTCATTTTTTTCTCTTGCTTATTATTTTATTCATTCTTTCCCCCCTTTTTTCTTCTCCTTTTTTCTCACTTTTGTTCTTCTGTTCCTTTGTTATTTTCCCATTATTTTCCCCTTTATATAAATGTTTACCATGTGTTGTATTTGTAATGTGTTTGCACAATATTTTATCTATATTGTTCATATTCTTATATATGTATTTTATCAGTTACACTTGTTCATAGGGGGCTACCTGTTTGTTTAACTTTATATATCTTTATTATTGTGTGGCACTTTGGCTTTTAAGTATAATTACCTTTTAAACCTTTAAGTGCAACTATATTGATTTGTCATTACTACTAAACCCATGTTAATAATATGGATTTAAATATAAGAGGGGAGTATTTGTAACATCAACCACCCCCCTCAGCTATCAATCCAATTGGTTGTTTAGCTATTAGTACCAACCAATGACGGTTTTAGACAGACATATAAAGGACCCCAGACAGGTGCCCCAGATTAAGCCTGATGAAGTATACTTTCGTATACGAAACGCGTCGCGAATGGTGTTACTGGCTTGTATTTCACTCATAGCCAGTATACACACAAGTGTTTTTTATTCCGATCACATCAAAAAACTGAAACGGACAGGCATCTTTAGGACAGCTACAGGGGGCTTCATTTCCTGCGCATGCGCGCTACGTGGTCCACCACGCTGACACTTGTGGAGGTCTGATATCGCAACAGCGCTACAGAGACAGCCCCAGCGCGTGGGACTGGTCTCTGAGGACTGACACTGCCCCTGCATACCTTATTTGATGCCCTACCAAAGAAGTCACTATCGAAATCTGGATTATTAAAGTTTTTATTCATGTAAGTGGTTACTATTTTTTATTGCTCTTTATTTCTCTTATTTTGGTGCTCTCTTGTGTTTTCTTTTTTCTTGGAACTTGGCATCGCCGTCGGAGTTCTCCGTTGGGATCCAGCTTGGAGGTGGGGGAAGACACCTTGAACAACAGGAGCAGCAAAAGATCAGAGAGGAATCATCATTCCACATCCTTAAAGAGCAAGAGCGCGGACTGGACACTTTTTCACTACCATCAGAACAACTAACACCGAAGTTCGTTGCATTGGTACCTATAATTATAGATGGAAACAAATTAGGTACATTTTTGAAAAACATTGGCACATTTTGAAGTCGTATGAAGACCTGATAAAGATACTGAAAGAAACACCCAGTGTAACAAGCAGGAGATCTGCTAATCTATATGATGGACTAAATCACAGCCATTTTCAACGCCAAACTAAGTCCACCTGGTTGACATCATCATTAAAGGGCACATACCAATGCAAAAGCTGCAAAGCTTGTGAATATATTACACCCGCTAAAGGATTCCACAATATTGACAACTCAATAAAATATGACATCAGACAATATATTAATTGCAAGACAACCAATGTCATATATCTTATCACCTGCAGTTGTGGCTATAGATATGTGGGCAAGACCATAAGGGAGTTTCGAAGACGTGTACTCGAGCACGTTAATTCCATCAAGAACAAACTGGATACCCCAGTAGCTCACCACGTTAATAACTTCCATCAGGGGGATACCAAATGTCTTACCTTTATGGGTATTGATCACATCAAAAACAACATGAGAGGAGATAACCTAGATAACAGGTTACTCTTAGCACACATGGCCTCAATGAGGGTTTTACACACACCCTTTATTTAAATAACTCTCTCAGTGGTATTGGATTGGATATCCTCTTAAATATACTTATATCCTCACTATTACATCACACATCCCTGCACTTCAGCTACCATCAATAATAGTCAACTCACTATGTCTCAGTTATATGTACTATAGCTGTGCAACAACAATAGAATTACCTGTCCCACCTTACCAATTCGATATACTTTGGTTGCCTCCAGGGATTTTGCTTCCCTTATTCTGTTTTCCTTTCTGTGGTTGGTTCACTACCTCTGGCTTTGTGCATACAATGTCTGCTTCCATTATCAGTATTTTTTATGCTTTATCAGTACTCTCAATCCATGAGTCTATGGTACTTCACTTGATATTTATCCCTATTACATTACCCGTTTTTATTGGACTGTATAGTCTTTGCAAGTAGTGTAGTCTACACATTCAGTGACATCTATCAACACGAGACAGTGATTGCAACTCCATATGCAGTGTATACAAACACACACGGAGATTGCGATTGGAGAAGGGTTGCCAGGATAAACCCACACGCTATATTAAGTTGTTCCCGCCTTGTCTGTCACTCAGTCGCAACTGACGAAGCTCCGTTCAGGAGGGAAACGCGTAGGGCATAAGACGCAGTGACGTCATAGGGGAGGAGGGCTGGTAGCTGTGTACCGCTGGTAACTGTATCTCCCACAAGGTTGCTACAATTGTGTTTGTGTCATTTCATGCTCTATTGGATTCAGCTCCTTACAGGCACCGCTATGTGCACTTTCTGCATTCATTTGGTTGTTGGGATAGTTTGCGATATATTTATTGGTTGTGTATATATTATCTGCTAATGTGCTGTATACCAAATCAGTGTTATACTACAAGCAGAGCTGTGATCAACCAGCTAAGACACTAAGATATAGGCACCCTGCACATTTAATGATATTGACATGACTTTGTCCGTGTATTAGTATTTTCCCATGACCAATTGAGCAGTCTTGTTTGCCACTGTATTGTATGACCTATTGAGCAGGAAAAGCTTTTTTTTTTATTACTTAAGTTTTTATTCATCATTTTTCCAAAAGTAAGAGGGGTACAAAAAGAAAAGAAAAAAAAGGGGGGGGGGAACAATACAACGGTACAGAATTGCAAATAGTCTGATTACACATTAGGAGGGGAGGAGAGTATGGGAAGGGGGGGAAGGGGACAGCATTAGAAACCACATAACATATTAACTACCAGGCGAGTTACAACATAAATCATAAATCATAAGTCATAAGTCATAAATCACTCTGTTCAGAATAACCTAGTCTAAATAAGGGGATAGATCTGCATGTCTAAACCAAGGGGCCCATGTTTCGAAGAATTGTGTAGTGGAACCAATTAGGTAGGCAGTGAGTTTTTCCATGTAGACTATATGCCAGATTTTGTTATTGATTTGGTTAAGGGATGGAGGAGTTGGTTGTTTCCAGTTTTTGGCGATGGTGCATCTAGTAGCATTTAGAATTTGGGAGATAACTTTTGTTACAATTGGCCATTGGTTTTCCCAAGACTGTATATATTGGGTCCTGTGGGACAGTGATTCCCAGAACCCTGTGTATTAAAGCAAACACTTCCCTCCATGTTCGCTGAATTTTTGGACACAACCAAAATATGTGCAGTATATTCCCCCTTTCGCCACAACCACGCCAACATAAAGGAGAGACACCCGGGAGAAAGGAGTTCAACCTGGTGGGAGTCATATACCATCTATATATTAGCTTGTAAATATTCTCCTTAATCACCACACAGGAAGAATTTTTGGAGGCAGCCTCCCAGACATCTTTCCAGACATCAAGGTCCAAATTGGTATTTAACTCCTCCTCCCAGGATGTCATATATTTATCAGGGATTTGGCTATTTTTGACAGGCGTCAAACTATGGTATAGCCTGGAAGTAATGCCCTTCATAACAGGCTGACGTACACACCAGTCTTCATATAGCATGTGGTTGGTTTGGCTTGTAGATGGATTGGATATAGTGCCTAACTTGGAGAAATCTGAAGAATTCAGAGGAGGGAATATCGTGGCTCATTTGTAACGAGATGAACGGAGGGACTTTACCCTTGGTGAGAATATCATTAACTCTTAGGAGTCCTTTTTGGACCCAAAGGTTGGATTGTTGGTTATTAGTGTAAAAAGGGAGGGAGGGATCTGAAAACAGGGGTTGCATGAGGGATGGGGTACCAGTCAGTTGGAACCTAACTTTAAGGGAGTCCCAAAGATTACATGCAAAAGATAACACCGGGTTTGTGTAAACCTCAGCTGGTCTGGATTTTCTATTAAGCCAGAGGAGAGTCTTAATTTCGCATGGGGAGCAGATCGATTCTTCTAGTTCAACCCATCTTTTTTCGGTTGGGTTTGAATGCCAACTAACTAGTTGCCCTAGTTGTGCCGCTCTATAGTACTTTTGTAGATTTGAGAGGGCTAAGCCTCCTTCTAGCTTAGATTTATAAAGGATATCTTTGCAAATTTCAGAATTTTATTTTGAATATTGTTTAGGTCCTTCTGACATATCTTAACTGGGAGAGTTTGGAAGAGGTACAGGATTCTAGGTAAGATGTTCATTTTAATAGTGGCGATCCTTCCAAACCAAGAGATGATGTATGGATTCCAGGTGGACAAGTCTTTTGCAATTTGGTCAAATAAAGGTTTAAAGTTTGTTTTGTATAGGGATGAGTAGTCTTTTGTTATTTGAACCCCTAAATATTTAATGTGGGTCTGGTTCCATTTGAAGTCAAAATTAAGTTGAAGTAACTTTACCATATCCTTGGGGAGGTTTAAGCTCAGAGCCATAGATTTAGAGTGGTTAATTTTGTATCCTGAGAGGGAGCCAAACTCCGATAGAGCTTGGAAAAGGTTGGGGAGGGAGATAAGAGGGTTTGAGAGCGTCAATAGTATGTCATCCGCATAGAGAGCTATCTTGAATTCCTTCTGTCCAACATTGATACCCGTGATATTAGGGTTCCTTCTTATTTGGCAGGCTAGTGGTTCAATTGCCAAAGCAAATAACAAGGGGGACAGTGGGCACCCCTGTCTGGTTCCGTTCGATATTGGGAAAGGGTCAGACAAGGAGTTATTCGTTTTTACTATGGCTGTTGGAACAGAGTATAACGTGTTTATGCTGTTTAAGATTTTGGGAGTGAAACCCATTTGTGAGAGTGTGGCCTTCATAAACTGCCAATCCAGCCGATCAAAAGCTTTTTCAGCGTCTAGTGAAAGTAATAATGATGAGCTTGAGGTTTGTTTTGCTACATGTATTAAATTCACCGTCCTCCTTGTGTTGCGAAGTGCTTGTCTGCCCAAGACAAAACCAACCTGGTCCGGATGGATCAATCTTGGAAGAATATTGTTTAATCTAGTGGCCAAAATTTTTGCATATAATTTTAGATCTGTATTTAATAATGATATAGGTCGATAGCTAGAGCACATCATGGGGTCTTTTCCCTCTTTTGGGATTACTACTATGGTTGCTCGTAGCATATCTCTGGGTGGGGGGAGGCCTAGAAGCATCTCATTAAATACTTTGGTTAAGTGTGGGAGGAGTATTATGGAGAATTTTTTGTAGTAAAGATTTGAAAATCCATCCGGACCAGGGGCCTTCCCATTTTTCAAAGATTTGATAGCCTCCAAGATTTCAGGGGGTTCTATAGTTTTTTCAACATTTAGTATATCTTCTGGTTCCAGCGTGGGGAGCCGGCATTGAGTTAGAAAGTTTTGAATTTTTTTCGCTTTTTTGTTTTTAGCCGATTCTTCCACTGGGCCAGGCAGATTGTAAAGAGATGTATAATATTCCTTAAAAGCGTCACTTATAACTTTGGGGCTATTTGATATCTTTCCATTCTTAGTATAGATATTATGGATCCTGGCTTTAACCTGCTTTTGTTTTAGCTTACGTGCTAGCATTTTATCTGCCTTATTGCTTTTTTCATAGTATTTCTGTTGGGTCCATCGTATAGCTCGCTCTGCATTTGTCACTAACAAAAGATTTAATTGCCCTCTAACTGAGATTATTTGTCTATAGTTTTTTCGGGAGGGATTTGCTTTATGGATACTTTCTAGTTCTGATAACTTTTGTGTTAATGTCACAATGTGTTCCGCTTTTTCCTTCCTTTTCCGAGAAGCCAGAGCGATCAGCTTACCTCTAAGCACAGATTTATGGGCCTCCCATAGGGTAAAAGGGGAAACGTCCGGGGTGTTATTTAACCCACCCCCCACAGGTTTGCGCATTCTTTGACTGCGATACACTCGCTTCACGGACCTGAGATGGTTGGTCCCCCCAAACATAGTTTGGAAACCGGGGTCCTCTTTTTACCCCACCCTACCTTTTCCACCCTCCCCCCACACCCAGTTTTACAAGCATTTGTTACTGCAGAAAGTGAATATGTGTATCTCTCAAGGTGTATGTTCACAATTCAGACTGTTTACAATAGTTAAGACTCTGTTTCTTCTGCTATATATATGTCATCACTCTGTTCACCTGTATCGAAGACCTTTCAAGCATAACTATGCCGATTAATATAATTTCCCAAAACACCAAGGGCCTCAATACCCCCCGTAAGAGACGAATAGCCCTTTCAGAGGCCAAAAGACTAGCAGGAGATATCATTTTATTACAAGAAACGCACCTGAAAAAGGAGGATCAATCACTGCTGTACAGTAGCAACTACCCTCTAATCTATCACTCAACATCCCATTAAAAAAAAAATGGGGTGGCTACACTTTTCCACAAGAATCTAAATTTCAAAGTAGACAAAATTAAAAATGACCCTGCTAGGAGAATTCTGATTGTTACAGGATTACTAGACTCTACCCATCTGACAATAGCTAACATATATGCCCCTAATGAAAATCAAGAATCCTTTTTCCAGGAGCTCACAAATTTAATAAACTCTATCCAGAAAGGTTTTCTAATTCTTGCAGGGGATTTAAACGCAATCATGGACCCAAATTTAGATACATTTCCCAGTCTCCCACTACCACCAAAGATAGCTCCCTCAACTCGTGGTCTCGTATCAATGACCAAGGATCTGATGGTGGTAGACTCCTGGAGATTAATGAACAACAAAGAAAAAGATTTCTCCTTCTTCTCTCACCCCCATAACAGTTATTCACGTATAGACTATATTTTAATTGACCAACAAATTAGCGATAACATTTCCTCCGCAATAATTGCCCCCTCTGCTTGGTCAGACCATTCTACAATTATAACTAAACTGGATGGCCTCACCACCAAAAACAAAACGAGGTTGTGGTCTTTAAATGAATCATTATTGTCGAACCCACAAAATCTCCAACAATTGGAAGAGGAAAAGCTTTTTTACTACATTAATATAGTGTTAGTGGCATACTGTAGCGAAAATAGGGTTAATCAGCGCATTAATTAAGGCAGTATGCTCGGCTGGTTAACCCTACTTCGCATTGGGGATGAAGGGGTTAATTTTATATGCACTACACATGTATCAATTTTTCCCTCTGTACCTTATTGTCCCCGTTTTGCACTGTGCCTGCAGTACTGTATTTCATTGTGCCTAAAAACTAGTAAGCAGGTATACAATGTGGCGCTGCGAGAGCCGAGCCGCAAGTTAATTGGAGAAGTGTGGCGCCGTCTCTTTGTTCCATTGAATAACATAGGTATCCATTACTCCGGCTTGAACTCGCAACCGCAAGGTCAATTGAATCAAAGGGTTGTGGTTTCAGTCTCAAGTGGTTACCGGTTACAATGTATCCAGTACCGGTTTAGGAGGGTAACTTGAAAGGCAGCAGTTAGAGAAGACCCTAACTCGGAAACGGAAGGGGCTAGACCCCTGATTTTTGGTGTGCAGCCCCAGAGTGACACCCCATGCACACACATTAAAAACATAACTTTGGGATAAGTGGAACATATATTTTTAATAAAGTGCTGGCTGCAGTTTTAAATGTACAGGCAAGATACTATTTCTTCTACTTGCCTTTGTAATGCATCCAGTGACCAAATGTTTTACACACATGATCTGGGTGCACTTTCTTCTGCAAACTTCAGAGACCCCCTGTTGTGACAATGCCTATGGGTCTAGAGAAGTGTTGCGGATGAAAGCCCCTGGAGCCGCAAAGTGCAAACTAGCCGGGATGCTCGCTGAAAGGGAGATCCTGTAAGTCATCTGCGCTAGTTCACACCTTGAGTCCAACTCCAAGCTTGGGAGATGACAGGAAAAAGGGGAGTATCCATATGGTAAGCAGCCAAACTGTCAGGTTGGCATAGGCGCTGTACAAACCGGAAATCCCTGTAGTGCCCACTCTGCAAACTCTGGGCAAGTTGGAGTTTGGTGGGTTGGAGGTTCCCATGAAGGGGATTGGGCGGGTATGTTGTAGATAGGATATCAGACCCTATATACGTGCCCTCCGAGCTAACCCTGTTGTCTTTCTTTTACAATGTGATCGAATTACCACCTCACTTCTAATAGTGGATAAGAGCAGCAGCAACAATCCCGGAAGGCAACGAGTTAATTACATCGAAACCAAGGACATAACTCCGCTTCCTGACTTCGTTAGTGCTGGGGTTTATCAAACGAAACCCAATGGACCAGAACAAACTTTGCATTATTTACGGACATACTGTATTGGGCTGGCAACTTGCGCCCCTTGCAAAAGTACTGCATTTTAAAAGACATTATTCTGGTGCTTTGTTTCGTCTCTGGACATTTTATCCCGTTCTCTCCCTAAGTAAGTGTTTGTCAAGTGTATTCTAAGGTTGTCGTGTGTCTGTCTATTAAGGAAATAAATGTCAGTTTATTTTGCTCAACTTGAGTGCTCAATCGAGATCCCCAAAATATAAAAATTGTTGATAAGGTCAGTCCATCGTGACACATACATAGGGCCTCATTCAGAGAGGGTTCATAAAAAAAATCGCCAGGGAATTTAAATTTGCGTTTTTTTGGGCGTTGCTAACACGGTATTCAGAAAGGCTCGAATACCAGTGATAGCAAAATGCCCAAAACTGACGAGTTGCTGCCAGCGAGAGCATCGGGCCTCTGAAAAGACCAAAACCAGCGATTCATTTCTGCTGCAGAGAGAGCTGCTCTGAGAGAGCCGCCTCTCACAGCTGAAATGTCGGCTGAAAAATATTTATTTAAATATATATTTCTTTAATAGTGTAGAGGTGCAGGGGGTCTCCGGAGCTGAACCACGTTGGTTTTATGTCCGGGGACCCCTGCTTCCCGAGATACAGGCCTCTTTATGGGGTGACGGTATCTCCTATGCAAGGAAATGTCCCGGTCACGTGACACGGGACATTTCAATGCAGAGGGATACCGGCACCCCATAAAGAGGCCTGTATCTCGGGAAGCAGGGGGTCCAACATTAATGAAAGTAACCATTAAAAGACAAATAAATAAATTAAAACAATCTCTGAAGTATCCATAAAACACATGAGCTAACATAATATAACATTAAGTACAAGCGAACACCAATCGCAAACCTTTTCTTACATTAACCATAAACAAACAATCACATCCACATCATTAACTGCAATAACAAACGAGAAATGCCCCCCAAATATTGGCATAATAATGTATTAATCTGTACCCTAAAGAGGTACAGATTAATATATTATCAGTCAATGTGCCTCCCCCAAAAAATCAAAAAACACATCCAAAAAATAAACCTGTAAAAAGAGACATTTACAAACATTGAATATCTTACTTACCATTAGAAGCGGTGGCCCTCCGACTACCGGGGTAACAGGAAGCTCACGTACTGCTGCGGCAGACTTTATTCTAACAAATCACCGGTTTGTACCTGGCAGGTACCTGGAATGCGACACTGTTCACCTGGAGCATGCCGCGTTCCAAGCCAGGGGTCATACCCGGCTGACGCGCGGCTGATGTGTTAATTTATAATGGTTCAGGATTTAATAGGCTGCAATGCTTCGCGTGTCCGCCAGATGGCATAAATGCATGAATTGTAATGCGCCGAATCAGTAATGTGTGGGCTTGCAGGTGTTTCGTTTAAAAAAGATACTGTACCACAGTGTGCCATTGTAACTTGGCCTTGGCCTTGAGACTGAAGGAAGAGTTGCAAAAATGTATCAATTTAGGCTTTACATATTAAAGAAAGACAAAGACCAGTTTCGCTTACACTATTCTCCAGAGACCCGCCCGCCATGAGTGTTCAAGTGCAGCCCGTTTTCCAAAAACCTGACAGAAGCTACGCTTATTTAATATGGGCCGCGATTAATGCAACAGAGGAGAAGATGGCAACAGTTGCTCAAATTTATCAGTATTTTATTGAAAACTATGACTATTACAAATTTTCGCCACCTCCTCATACCTGGAAGCGTGCAGAAAGGAAAAAGTTATGCAGTGATCCCTGTTTTCACCGTATTGAGCCCCAATTTGTTGGAGGGTATTGGTGTGTATCACCGGGTTTTTCCGGTATCTATGATCATGGAGGCAGCAGAAGGCGAAGGGTCATGTTAAAACCAACTAAGAAGCGACAGTCGCTGCCAAGCAATGCACCAGAACCAGCACCAGCACCCAATGACGGTCCCACCGTCAGTGACAACCCTGAGCCTGAGGCTGAGCCAGATTTTGCGTCCAGTTTGGATGAAGCTTGCATGTACCTAAGCAATTTCCCGCTTCACCTGCTGACTACAGGTGGACTAGTCCCGCTGCTAACTATCGACGTGGATGATGAAGAAAGCTGGACCGGCAGTGGACCGGCGCCGGCACTAGCTGAATGGGAAATTCAATGGTGAGTACTGTATTGTTGCCGTATTATTTTGGTGGGGCTGGCTGGGTACTTCTTTAGGGGGCTGACCATTACTGTACATTAAAACTTTTTTTTTTGTTTTTCCTCAGAAAAGAAAACGGCTAATGGGGGGATTTCTATGGATAATATTGTACTGTATGTTGATTTTTTCCGGCCGTACAGTATACTGTGTAATAAACCCGAAAAAATAAAACTATGCATTTATTCTACATGTTCAGTATCGTTTCATTATGTGTCTTCTACAGTATACTGTACAGTGGTATACAGTGCCTAACATCTGGGGGCAAAAATAATTTTATTTCTAGGTGCCCTAGAACACAAGTTCCCACGCCAATTTCCCTAGTTCCTACGCCAATTGCGCGCTCATTGCTCTTATTTTACAATGTTGCGGATCTTGCGGCTGTGCGGTCTGGCAGTAAAAAAAACAGTGCAGTAAGTCTCTACATTTGTTACCCTGTCAAAGGAGCAAATGGAAACAATGGGAGATAATTCAACATGTTCTTTTATTGTGGAGTCAGTACAAAAACATTTATTTACAAATACTGTACAATGTTGAAACATTTCAAGTGCACAGCAATTATAACCATCAACACACAATAATACATACAGTACTGCAGCTTTTATTAAATTCTTCTGCCACATTGAATTCGGAGAAATTCAATACTGTATACTGTACTGTGTCTAAAATCTGTTTGTTTTTGGTGCATG
>WSYH01005717.1:1784-42574 GCA_036426205.1 Ascaphus truei | reverse complement strand
ATGTGCATTATTCATGTTTATCCATGTTTTACAAATGTTTTCTAAATGTTTATCCTATTTCAATCTGCCAGAAGAACTTAATAAAACTGCATTATGTATTATTTGTATTTTTTGGTTCCTGATAAAATAAAATAAATATTTATTTACATTCCTGCTAATCATAATCATTGACAACACCCACCCCCCCACACCCACAGTACACCAATGAATAAGAATGAATGACAAAACAACATGAATCAGTTAATGTTTTTTTTTACTCTCAATTCTCACAATGCTGTGCAAATCAGATTTACATTTCAAATTTGAGAAGGGATTTTCCAACGCGTTACCGTAAACAAAGCCTCAAAGGGTTGGTGGGGGGGGGGGGTGGGGTGAGTCATGTGCAGTAATCATCTCAAAGAGGATTACACGCAGGCGCAGTGAGGCTTTGTAGCACGGCTATGGATGGATTAAGAACACCTTGGCAATATTCAGAAAATTAACGATTCTGTGGAGGGGGGTTGGTTGACTCATGCGCAGTAAGCAGCAAGCTCCCATCTCAAAGAGGATTAGAGTACACGCAGGCACAGTGAGGCGATTGATTCTCGGCTAGGGACGGATTAAAAACACAATGACTAACTTCAGAAAATTAATGACTCTGTGGAGGTATCTGTCGATAAGAGTTTGTGTGTGCGTGGGGGATGGATGAAGGATTAGTTGTGCAGCAGTTCAAAGAAATTACATAGAGTAGAGTACAGTACAGTAATTTCATAAGGCAGTTCATCATAATACTGTAATTTGATACCTACACCCCCAAATACAATACATAAAAAGCACACAAATCAACCATGTGCAGGCAAATGCACAGATTGAATATCGTAATATCAAGATTGTTTTTGCAGGCTTGTGGATAAAATAACAGTTAAAAAATCATAATTTAAAAAAAAAATTGGGGGGCACTCAAGCAAGCAGTGGTGGGTGAAGTTACAGGCGCATGAGCGGGAATCAACTAGCTCCAATCCGAAAGAGGATTACACACAGGCGCATAGAGAGGTGATGCTCTGTGCAAATCAAATTCGAGAAGGGATTTTCCAAAGCGTTGCCGTAAACAAAGCCTCAAGTTCCCATCTCAAAGAGAATTACCCGCAGGTGCAGTGAGGATTTGTAGCTCGGCTATGGACGGATTAACAACACAATGTCAAGATTCAGAAAATTAACGACTCTGTGGAGGGGAGTTGGGTGAATCATGCGCAGTAAGCAGTTAGCTCCCATCTCAACAAGGATTACACGCAGGCGCAGTGAGGCTTTGTAGCTCGGCTATGGACGGATTAAGAACACAAATCCTTGAGCTAGCCTTGTGTGTGTTCATGGGGGAGGGGGCTACAGGGTACAGCTGCATGAAGTTCAAAGATAAAGACATACTTTAATTTCAAAAGACAGTTCATCATAATAATACACCCCCAAATACAGTACGTAAAAAGCACACAAATCAACCATGTGCAGTCAAACGCACAGGCTTGTGGAGAAAAAAAATTACAATAAGAATTTTTTTTAACATTTTTTTTTGGTCACTCACTCAAGCAAGCAAGCAGTGGTGGGCGAAGTAACAGGCGCATGCATAGTAATCACCAGCTGTCAAGCAGGAATGTGATTGAAACTAGACACACATTCAAAGGAATGGTGTGGGAGACATGTATTGCATTGTACAGAAGATAAGAAGTTGAAATACCCTGCAGTGCAGTTAATTATCCTGAGCGAGGGAGAGTGCTGTATATGCCGAAATGTGACAGTTACAGTACTTTACACGCCTATGCGTTTCAACAATTTTCAAATGAGATATACTGTACAGCAGCACAGCACTGCAAATGCATGTATACTTTAAATATGCAAATTTACAATTACTGCGCGCACACACAGACTGTGTACTGACGTAGGTTGAACCGCGAAGGTATTAGACTTCCAAGACAACAGCTCACAAACGCCCCCCTGAGTTTTTACACGGCATTGCAGTATTGCAGACGGCGAGAATAAAATGCAAAAATCACGAGCGCTAAAATAACGCAGAACAAACAGAAAACCGCACCTAACCGGGATAATCTGAGAGCCGCGAATCTAGCCAACTTAGACTCAGGTCGGCCGCCACTGTATATATTATTAACGTTATGGTGGGTAAAATAAGTGACAAAACCCTCCACAGTAAAGCATATAGCAATATCCCCTCACAGGAACCACAACACAGATATACACACACAGTATGTGATAAGAATAAACTTTTACTGATGAACATGTAATAAACAGTGATAACCGTGTAACGGGTATTCCTTGTGAATACAGACGCTACTACCTGCTGTGTAACCTGTGTGGCTCTCAGGAGCCTAAGCCTCCGCTTGGGGAGCCTGGGGTACATACATATAATACGATCTCGTGGTGCAATGCCTCCACCTGGGAGGGATCCCAACGGAGTGGGAGGAGGCCCTCACAGGAAACAATCACGTTAAGCAAACAGTTGTAAAACAGAAAAGGCTTGACTGCATATATATAAGCATAATATTCACTAAACATATTAACGGTTAGCACTGCATAAGGATATTGCATAATCCCCACACCCACCACCGTGTACACCCACACCGTGTCCACGGAATAACCCCCCTTGTCCCGTGGTCAGCGCTGCCACTATGTGAGAGTACTCACGTGTGCACATGCATAACGTTACCTGCCCAGTGCGATGGCACCTGGGCGTTAAAGACTCTTCACAAAGGATCAGACGAGCTTTAGAGTGATGTCCGATTCCTCCGGTGAGAAGATCTGTGAGGGCTGTCCACACTTGGTGCGGTTACGCTCTCTCTGCTGAGCAGGCTTGATCCCAAGCTTCTGGTTGGAAGCGCAGTGTCCGCTTTGTCCCTAACTGGCTCTGGATAGTAAGGGGCAAGGGTCCCTAACCTGGGGCCTGTCCCTACAACACTCAATACTACTGGTGACCCAGGGCTATCTGGGGCCTAGAGGGCTGCTGGCCAGTGCAGGGAGACAATGACTCCTGCACCCTACCTCCTTCCCCTAGCTGCTCCTGACGCCGATTAACATGCTCCTAAACCCCGTGAAATGTATCTATCCCTGAGCAGGGAGATACTGTAGCCCTATTGGCTCACTGGGGTCATGTGGGGCTGCTGAGGCTCATGGCACATGTAGTCCCCTCCAAGAGCCCTCTTCTCATTGGTCCGGGTTGCTGCGCTAATCACTGCGCATGCGCGACCTGTCTTTGGGCCTCCCGGCGCTTCTGGCTCCTGCGCATGCGCGAGGCAGTGAACAATGCCGGCGCCCTGTATCGGGAGCTACCGGGAGCCTCGCAACTGGCCGCACGCGTCACTGGCAACCGGCCGCATCTGAGGAGAGCGCGCTGAGCGCGCACATTCCCCCACATCTCCCCACAAACGGCCGCAGTGAGTACATGGATGTGGGGGTCCGCAACTGAAGGGGGACCTGGCTACATCCTCCCCCTGGTAAAAACCCCAACGTCCTCGCTTGGGACACAACTTAAATAACTATATACAGTTATATAATGAAAATGGCACAACATCGTTATATAATAAAAATGCAACAACCAAACGTGATCTTACACTTATCAGCTGTAAATCAGATTACACATTTCACTGAACATCACAATGACGGACTGCACTCTGCTGCGAGCCCACTGCTGAGCCTCATAATGGGGTGCCCCAATTTGATCATAGGTTACCCAGTTTGGAGGGTACCTTACTCTTTGGCTCCTACGGAGCTGTTCTTCAGCAATTCCCTCTGGGGAGTAATAAGTACAGTACTGAGACTTAGCCTCTTCCCTTGAGGGGAGAAATGTCTCTGAACAGTCTCTGTTTGGCACAAAGCACGGGCTCTGCGGATCCAAAGGCTGGCCTGTTGGTGCCGCCTTAGTAGGCATTGGCCTACGGGGCCCTTTACCCGTAGCTCCTCCGGGAGATGCCCCTTCTGTGGAATAGTCCCTTTGAGAGGGTCCTTCCATAGGGTCTTCGGGAGTTTCAGAGTGGATTTCGTTATTTACAGTCTCTTGACCCATCTCTGATATATCGGACTCACCGTTGAGCGGTGTGGCCAGTATTTCTGCTTCTTCGTCTCCCACTTGGGGGATGGGGAGAAGGTGATTACGATGCCAAACCTTTACCCGGCCGTCAGTGTCTTTGATGCAATAGACCAGGAGGCCGGGCATCTGTGACTCTACCTCAAATACGCCGTCTCTCCATCGGTCCGCCAGTTTATGTTTTCCGGGGACTCCCAGATTATGAAGCAACACAGCGTCCCCAGGACGTAGCTCCCGATACTTGACTTTATTGTCATATCGTCTCTTATTGCCAGCATTTAGTTTAGCTGTAGACTTCTCAGCCTGTTGGTAAGCTTGCTGCAAACTGTCCTTTAGCCTTTGCACATACTTGAAATGGGTAGCATTGTGTATCCCATCCGTTGATACTCGAAGACGGACATCTACTGGGAGCCTTGCCTCCCGCCCAAACATGAGGAAGTATGGTGAGAATCCAGTGGACTCATGGCGAGTACAGTTGTACGCGTGTACCAAAGCTTCTACATGTCAACTCCATTCCGTTTTCTGCCCACCCTTCAGGGTTCCGAGCATGTCCAACAAGGTCCTGTCGAATCGTTCAGGCAAAGCGTCTCCTTCGGGGTGGTACGGAGTCGTCTGGAATTTGGCCATGTTCAGCATTTTGAGTAATTCTCGGATCAGAGTGCTCTCAAAATCTCGCCCTTGGTCGGAGTGAAGTCGGTTTGGAAGACCGTAATGAACGAAGAATTCTCCCATAGTATTTTTGCGACTGTGATGGCCTTCTGGTCTTTTGTGGGGAAGGCCTGAGCATACCGAGTGTAATGGTCCGTGATGACCAGCACGTTACAGATTCCTCGGGTATCGGGTTCAATACACAAAAAGTCCATACACACCAGGTCCATTGGACCAGAACTCTTGAGATGGGCCATGGGTGCTGCTATGGCAAGCAATGTCTTGCGCTGGACACACCGGGAACAACGGCGGCAGTGTTGTTCCACCGCTTCCTGCATCTTGGGCCAGAAGAAATGGTCTCGGACTAACCCAAAAGCCTTCTCTACGCTGAGGTGCCCATGCTCATCATGTAGAGTTTTCAACACCATATATCTCAAGTTTTGGGGTAGCACCAGTTGTCGCCTATCAGGGTGGTTGTGATATTGGACTACCCTATAGAGCAAACAATTGTCTATCTCGAACTTGTCCACCTCACGCATTAGCAACGTGATCAGGTCTCGGGGAGCACTTTTCAGTAGAGCTGGATTCTTTCTTTGAACAGCTTGCCGAATTATGCTGATTACTGGATCTCTCATTTGATAGTCCACTAAGTCTTTCCATCTTATGACTTTGTCATGGGTTATGTTCATTCCCTTGGGATCACAGTAGGCGGTGGGAATAGCCTGCGACTGGCATCCTAACGAATCTGCAACTCATAGTTCGGAGAAGGCCACCTGATCATTGATGACGGCCGCTATGCTAAACATTGCTCGCATCCCTGGCCCGGAGATCTCTTCCCATTCATCATCATCTGGAGTAGCACTTAATCCTTGTCGTCGTGATAGAGCGTCAGCTCCAATGTTGAAAGGCCCCGGCTTGTACTTCAGAGAGAATCTGTAGTTACATAGGGTTGCCAGCCATCGGTGCCCTGCTGCATCCAACGTGGCTGAAGTATTGATGTACGTGAGGGGATTGTTATCCGTCCTTACCTCAAACGTAACACCATAGAGGTAATCATGAAGTTTCTCTGTGATCACCCATTTGAGAGCCAGGAACTCTAGCTTGTGTACAGGGTATTTCTGTTCACTGGGTGTCAGACTGCGCTGATGTAGGCAACAGGCCGAAGACCCTCTGGGTGCTTCTGATGTAAGACAGAGCCCAGTCCATTGAGACTGGCATTCACATGCAGAACGTATGGTTGTTCTGGATCGGCATACGCAAGCACTGGTGCTTCAGTCAGGCTTTTCTTCAAGTTCAGGAAGGCCCGCTCACACTCGGACGTCCATTTATCACCAAACGGTTGACGGGCCAAAGTGGCCTTCCTTTCGGTATCTTCGGGGTATATCTTCAACAGATTGTTAAGGGGTTTAGCTCGACTAGAGTACCCTTCCACGAAGCGATGGTAGTACCCACAGAAACCCAGGAACGATCGCAGTTTCGTGACATTCTCAAGACGTGGCCAGTTCACTACCGCTTCTACTTTGGCGGGATCGGTAGCAATTCCTTGAGCAGACACGATGTGTCCCACGTAGGTCACCGAGGTGTGACAAAACCGACACTTGTCGAGGGATAACTTCAATCCTTCTTTTCTAAGACGGTCTATCACATTCAGCAGCCTCTCCTCGTGCTCTTCCAGGGTCTTCCCGAAGATAATGGTATCATCCAGGTAGACAAGACACTCCTGAGGGTTCATGTCCCCAATTGTTTTCTCCATCAGTCGCTGGAAGGTAGCAGGAGCTCCACATATACCTTGGGGCATACGCAAAAATTGGTAGAAGCCCATGGGGCAGACGAAGGCTGTCTTTTCCTGGTCCTCTTCACTCATAGGTACCTGGTAGTACCCAGATTGTAAGTCGAGCACACTAAACCATTGACTCCCGGTTAGAGCATTCAGGATTTCTTCATTGCGAGGAAGGTTGTATTGATCGGGGACCGTACGATTATTCAGAGTTCGATAATCGACAGCACAATCTTACAGATCCATTCTTCTTCCTTACCACCACTATGGGTGATGCATAAGGACTCCGAGACTCTGTCAATATCCCAGCGGTCTCCATTTCCTTCATGACGTTCCTTACATCGTCCACATCCCTGGGGGCGATGCGACGAGAGCGTTCACGGAACGGAGTGGCGTCACTCAACCTAATGGTGTATTGGGCGCTGCGACTGTGGCCCACATCCATCTCGCTGGTGGAAAATACCGTCCTTCTTTCATTCAGCTTGGCCGTCAGTCGATCCTTCCACTCAGTTGGCAGCGTCGAGTCTCCGAAGTTGAAGTCCAGATCGACTAACTGCTCACCCACTGCAGCAGCGTTCACCTGGGGCACTGTTTCTACCAGGCTGACGGGATATATGCTGCCCAAACTTTGTCCTGCATCAATGTCCATCGGAAATGGAGAGATATTTTGAACATACATGTATGTTCGTAGAGGATTTCTGGTCGTCCACTCTCTCACATCGGGTATTACCCTATACCCTCTCTGGGTCTCTTCCTCAGGGGTACTCTCCAGAGAGAACAGATGATCGGTCTCCTCTCGATCGGGATAACAGCACCAGATGGACACTCCCCCTGGTAAAATGGTCGTCAGTCCGCATTGACGATTGTAGAGGTCCCTGTGATGCTCTAAGGCATATAATCTGTTGCACTCCTCTCTCAGTACAGGGTCAAGGAGTGGATTGGTCATTGGCAATTCATTGGTCTCTTTCAGGTAGGCTCTGATTACGGCTCGCACTATATCTGTATTTGTTTCCAAGATGACCGGGTACTGACACTGTCCTTGAGGCTTCAGGCATACCATTGCCTCCACATGCATGGGATGTTTCTTGCCGGTATTCAATTGAAGTATCTCCACTTGAACTCTCACAATCCCATCGATGGGGTAATCTTCATTGCTCAACCCCCTCACCTTCATATGTTCCGCTGACCGCAGGGGACAGTGCTTAAGGTGTTGGTCGTAGAATTGTCGGTATATTATGGTCACTTGGGACCCGGTGTCCAGTAAAGCAGAGGCATAGACTCCTTCAACTACCACACGCACGATGGCAGAGGGGCCTACCTGACAGTAACCATCCCCGGCCGGAGTTCCCTCGTCTGGGCTTAGGTCAGTAGGAGCTTCGGGAGGCGCAGGGGTTGCCTCGGATGTCTGGGCTTCGTGATCTGTATCTGACAGATCATGGACCTAGCCGAGCTTCCTTTACAGGGCGTTTTCTTTTCTTGGGTGACTCCATCAGGGCACTCTATGGAGAAATGGCCTTTCTGTCCACAGCCATAGCAGACGATATCTTTAGGATCCAGTCGTCTTGGGTAAGTGGGATGTCCGGCTTTTCGTTGAGGGCGACTTGGGTGACTCCTCTACCTCTTTGACAGGTTTCTTGATCCGGCGAGCAGAGACTCCCGGGATTTCACTCGCAGGGGGATCTTTGACCTTGGTGCCTGTATGCAGCTTGGTATAGGATTCATGCCCTTTGACGATCCCCAAAATGTCCATAAAGGTAGGGGGAGGCCCCTCCATTAGTGAGCACCTGATCATGATCACTATGTGATGCGTGGGAATGGCCCCTTGGGGGAACTGCTTGCACCGGTATTCGTCCATCTCTGAGGCTAGAATGAGGCCGCAAGTTCGCAATTTCCACAGGACCAGCTAAATTCGTTGAAGGAAATCTGACAGGTCTTCCTTCTCCTTCTGTCTGAGACCGTAATATTTGAACCACAGCTCACTCTCCTCTTCATCTTTGCCATAGATCTGGACTAACAAGTCTACCATCTGATGAGCAGAGAGATCAAGGTCTTGGTCGCACTGACCATGGTGGCTGCCGGGGGTCGGAGGCTTTCCAGGATTCTCTGACGTCTTACCGCTTCAGAGCAGGGCCATTCATCGATCACCTTGAGGGTGTGCTCCTTCCAAAACTCGATGCTTTCTTCGACTGCGGGGACAGGAACCATTCCTGAAAACGCCTTCAACTTCCTGTAATTTTGAGCTTGGCCGGACGTAGTTATAGCTTCCACAAGCTGCGGGAATGTCACTCCTAGCATGGAGCCGCAACTGTCTGAGGAACTTGCGATCCCCACTCCCTGACTGTTAGGGGTTGGGGTGAAGCTGTTCATTAACCGGTTAGGGACCGGTGATGTTGGCGGGCTACCGGCCCAGCTGGTGGCCCCTTGCCTAGCATCAGAAGAGAAAGTCACTCGAGGTAGGGATATGTCTGATCTGATGGGTGTACTGGCGGCCATATCTTTGCCTTCCCAACTCGCATGTCTGGTAAGGGAAGTTACATGACTGGAAACGGTTCCAGGGTAAATTAGAGGGCACCCTTGCAGTAAAGTCTCTGGTAGATACACTACTTGTGGCCTCTATCAGGGGGTATAGCTTGTTCGGTGGCAGCAATAGGGTGTTCTCTTGCCGGTCAATATTGTAGTGCTTGCTAATGAGGCCAGCGCCCGCCAGACCAGGTAATGTCTTTACTGCGCTGCAAACAGTAAACATGGATACATCGATAGGTACCCTGTCTAGGGTGACTACGTGTCGCAGGAGCTCTCCTAGCTTTTCGGCCCAGTCGGCCACTTGTTTGGGCGTGAGCGCAGACATGCTGACTGATAGGATACTACGTTAACTACTGAGTAGGGCACCCCAGGGCTATCTCAGCATCGCCTCCAAATGTAACGGGTATTCCCTGTGAATACAGACGCTACTACCTGCTGTGTAACCTGTGTGGCTCTCAGGAGGGGTACATACTGCACCGACACACTTTATTCGAGCAAATACCCGGTATGTACCTGGCAGATACCTGGAATGCGCCACTCCTAACCTCTGACAAGCCCCGTTGCATTTGCCTTCCCAGCCTGGGTTCATGCCTGGCTGATGGGCGGCTGATCTGTTAAATGATAATGATTAGGATTTAATAGGCTGCAATGCTTCGCGTGTCTACCAGATGGCATAAATTCATGAATTGTAATGCAGTTTATATATATATACTGTGCAGTATTGCAGCCAGCGGGAATAAAATGCTTCAATCCCTGCTTGGAAAATAACTCAATGTACTCGGGCAGAAAACAGTCACAAACCTCAATACACCCGGGTATACCCGAATTCGTGGGACTAGCCAAGCTCGAATAAAGTGTGTCGCCAGTGTACATGTAATACGATCTCGTGGTGCAATGCCTCCACCTGGGAGGGATCCCAATGGACTGGGTGGAGGCCCTCACAGGAAACAATCACGTTAAGCAAACAATTGTAAAACAGAACAGGCTTGACTGCATATATATAAGCATAACATTCACTAAACACATTAACGGTTAGCACTGCATAAGGATATTGCATAATCCCCACACCCACCACCGTGTACCCCCACACCATGTCCACAGAATAACCCCCCTTGTCCCATGGTCAGCGCTGCCACTATGTGAGAGTACTCTCGGGTGTGAACGTGCGTAACGTTACCTGCCCTGTGCGAGGCACCTGGCAGTTAAAGACTCTTCACAAAGGATCAGACGAGCTTTAGAGTGATGTCCGGTTCCTCCGGTGAGAAGATCAGTGTGGACGGTCCACCCTTGGTGCGGTTCCGCTCTCTCTGCTAAGCAGGCTTGATCCCAAGCCTCTGGGTGGAAGTGCAGCGTCCGCTGTGTCCCTAACTGGCTCTGGATAGTAAGGGGCAGGGTCCATAACCTGGGGCCTGTCACTACAACACTCAATACTACTGGTGACTCAGGGCTATCTGGGGCCTAGAGGGCAGGCTGGCCTAGTGCAGGGAGTCACTGATTCCTGCACCCTACCTCCTTCCCCTAGCTGCTCCTGATGCAGACTAACATGCTGAGCGTGCACATGCCCCCACACCTCCCCGCGAACGGCCACAGTGAGTACCCAGAGGGGGGGGGGAGGAGTCCGCAAATGAAGGGGGGGACCTGGCTACAACCGGATAATAACTTTACTAGTTACAGCTACCCTTTCACTTTGCAGGGCCTTATCCCACCACTGTGTAACCCACACTGTGTCCACCGTACCTGAGGGGCCCTCGGGCACCCAACCACCCTGGTGTCAACAAGGATAACAGCCCCACCCTTGTAGGTGGTCAGCGCTGCCACAATGGTGTATGTATTCTGTTGGTGCAACTAGGATAAAGGTACCTGCTGGGTGATCCAGCACCCGGGCTCGCTGATTAGGCAATAGGGAGGATCCGCCGATCCAGCGATGGCCTCCGCAAGGAGTCCACCTCAATGTGGGTTGGTATCCCGCTGGAGTGTTCCACACGAAGACAGTCTCTACTCCTCGCAGAGTGGTCGGGTCCCAGACCACAATTGTCACGGCCGCGCAGCTTGCATCTGTGTCCCTGATTTATCAAAAAGCTAATGGGGCATGGTCCCTACCTAAGGGCCTGTCCATGTAGCAGCCACAATCTTATTGAATCAGTAGGGCCCAGCTGGGGCCTAGGGGTATCTGGCCTTGTGCAGATGGTCACAGACCCTTGCACATACCTTCTACCCTGTCCTTGTCCCAGCACTAACTGACTAACGTGGTCTGATTGCGCAATATCCTAGTTCCCCTCAAAGGAGGATCCTAGAGCCCTATTGTCTGCCATGGGTCAGGTGGTACCTTCCTAAGGACTTGTATTCCGTGCTAAGAGCCTCCTCTGATTGGTCGCGGCTTTGCGTGCTATCCTGCGCATGTGCGAACCTTGCGCAAGATGGAGGCGCCCTGCAGAGGGAGGTGCCGGCAACTCACCACCACCCGCACCTCCCCCGCTACATCCCCCGTGGCATCGGAGCTAAGGGGGGGGGGGCGGGGAACGAAGGACCCGGGGAGCCATGGGGGACCTAGCTACATAATATTGTAGATAGTTGATAGAATAGATCTATGATTGTAGATGACCCTATTAGAGATAAATAGTTGTTGCAAGGTTATGAATCAGACCACCTATATGAGGCCATAGTTGGCAGTTGATTCTAATTCCCCTGACTCAATGAGTTTGTAAACAGCAGAACTTAAGAATGGTGCTTGTCAGAACTATTCACGTTCGTTCTGATTATTGGAGAACCAACCTTTAGCTTATTGCCTTAATAAAATTAGAATATACCCACTTGACATCTGATTTATTTTACTTCTATTGACCAGAAGTAATAGTTGTTGAAATGATCAACTAGTTACTGACTGCCTCGGCAGTCTACCAAATTATATACAGATACTGTACAGCGGCCATTATTTTAAGGAATCACGCGGTGTATATCTCGGAATACCCATGTCATGGCGCGGGATTTCTTCCAACCGTACCGCCGTAAGATGCATAAAATGGCATTTTAGTGTTCTGGCTTTTAAACACCTGAAATTGACACAGTTGCATAATACTGTACACATTACAAATCATTAATTTCATTGCAATTAATTGCACACAATCCATGATAGTCAAACAAAGCAACCGCGATAAACACGTGTGCCTGGGGCGATTGGCCGCGTTCATGTGGCGTGGAGTACAGCAGCGAACACGAAAACGACGTCGTGATTTGTTAAAATAAGGGCCGCTGCATCTGTATGCATGAAACCAGAGTGGCAGGTCTGGCAAGGGTATGAATCAACCTGTCTGTACATATGCTGTACTAGGCAGGTTATTCTGATTCCCCCTGGTTGATCAGCTAGACATTACCTAACTCTGCAATCTCGAGATGTCCCCACAATTAATTCCTGGAAACTTTGTTAATATAGAGATAGACCTTATTGCAGTTGTTTGCTCTGTTTTTATGTAAATATGAACACAGAATGGCAGGTCTGGCAGGGGTATGAATCAAACTGTCTGTACATTGTGTAATACTAGGCAGGTGATTATTATTGCCCCTGGGTTGATCAGCTGGACACTGACTGACTCTGCAGTCTAAACATATCCCCACAGATAATACCTGGAAATTTGGTTAGTGGGGAAATAAATCTTAGTATATTGTAGTTATTCACTTTGTCATTATAAAAATATAAACGCAGAGTGGCAGGTCTGGCAAGGGTATGAATCAAAATGCCTGTACATTGTACAATACTAGGCATATGTGTCTGATTGCCCCTCTTCCTGCTAGTATCTCCACTGATGTCTCCGTTACTGCTTAATGTTTAGTGCAGGAGATGCTGATGTAGCTGGTCAGTGTGAGAGAAATGAGAGCCGCACAGCAGGATCAGATTGCGTCAATGAAAAATGGAAAGATATTAAAGACAGCATCTGCAGGCATTGGAGCATTTTGTGAAATTATGAGGATCTGACTCACATTCTTAAAGACAAACCATAACTAGTATGGAAACGGGCAAAAAATATCAGAGATAAAATTCTGCACAGCCATTTTCGAAAAAAACTCTAACCAAACAAATTGGCTCCCTGGATAGGAAAAGACAGGTACACGTGTGGACCAATTAGGTGCTCCAGAAGTATATCAATTGCTGGAGAATAACCAGTTCCAATAAGTATATTGTGGGTCTTAGGCAAGGCTAACCTGGTAAAAGCAGTCTCTTACAATAACTTGGCTCCCCCGGAGCACTATGAGATTAAAGTTGAGGTACTCACCCAGGTATAGCCATCGATGCCGTGCCCGTAGCTGTCTCCTTGATATGTAGCACCGCCAACCCTCGAACGACTCATCCGTCGTGAGGGCGGTCTATGACCGGCGGTGAGGTGATATTTGGCTGCTCCAGCAACCCGGCGTGCGACTGGGAGTAACAGATGAATGGAAACACCTCGTGGAGGAGAAGGACGCGATGCACCACCGTGCAAACAGATTGAAGACTGGTCAGGTGACTTGAAAAAACTTTATTGTAACAAGTGTAGAGCTAGCAGATACTTTGACGCGTTTCAGCTGATTGGCCTTTGTCAAAAAGTGACATGCTGCTCATAAGACCAGTAAGATATAGTGAGTCTAATCTCCAACACCTGTAACATGCTCATCACCGGAGTGAGAGACAGGTGTGGTGATGGACGCAGATATATCTATAAAGAAATTAAAAACAGTTAAAAGTGTGTGTAACACAGCAACCAGACTTATACCCTGGAAGGAATATATACATGTAACCCTTCTATGGTACCCCACCCGACATGAGATTGGGGGGGTACACTCCTTCTGGTCATCTGAGTGGTCTGGGTGCTGTGACCTGGTGTAAACAGGAGGAGCTGGGCTGAGAGCTCCGCGGTGTTGTGGGGAAACCATGACAGGACAGGAGGTGGTGTGGGACAGCGGTGACCTTGCTCTCTCTGGGTGGTGCAGTCCTCCAGCCAGTAGGGATCCCCTGGGGTCTCCAGAGGAGAGACCCCCACTGACACTCCATTCTCCTCACACCAGGAACATGATTACACCACACACAGCAGGCTTCTCTTTCTGTGGTTCTTTATTCAGAGCAGCATCACAGCATACAGCAGAACATCATAGGCCTGACTGGCTCTCTGCATTTCTCTCATGGCAGCTTAACTTCCCCTACCCTCCTCACCCAGGTGGGGCAGAGGGAGAGAAACTCTTCTTGCTTGCTATCTCTCTGAAGACTCCTGATCACTAAACTGAATTTGGGAATATGTTCAATTTGAATATCCTCAGGGAGTTGTTCTAGCTTTGAATCATTACAACTCAAAGCTGGATACCGATTGGCTCACCCACACATCAGGGGGGTGTTCCACCCATATCACCCTTTGATTAACACATTCAAATGTTGCTTAGGTCTGCCCTGAATATTACTACATACTCAGAGCTGAATGCAAAACAGACCAACTGGAGGAATAACCTTTCCACTGCCTGTTCTAAGGACTGACAGAGGAAAGGCCAGAATTAGCTATAGCTGCGAAGGCCAGGCTATATACTCCCTCTGGACACTCAAAGACTCCAACACTCCCGGCTTGGACTGTGTGCAGCAGGTATAATAACCCTTACTTTGCTGGCAAACCCTGTTAAATTACATGAAGCTTGACATGCATACAAACTCTATGCATCTCCAGCTGACAGAACTGACATACTCTAACTAACTGACTGGACACAGATACATGGCAAACAGTGACTAACTAAACAGAACCATTTCTACTACAGCAGTATAGACCTTAATAGTATGAGCAGAGCTTTCCTGACATTCTCCCGTATCTTGGTAGTAGATTGGGCGACTCTAGCCCATCTTTTGAACATATAATCTATTTACTCGGCCTCTCTACTACTAAATTCACCAAGCTTCTGCGTGCAGTACCCGGCAGACAATCACAGACTATAAGGGGACCTACCCATTAAGCGGGGTCCCTTCTGTTCCTCCTCTAGACGGAGACAAACTGTTTAGATTTGCATTGAACTATGCCTCATCATCACAATCCCCCCAATCACAGACCCTTCCAATTGCATAACGACTAAAATCATCATTGTCCATAGGGAGCCCGGGGCTTTCCGGTGGAAGAGTGTCTGGGGGTCACAGGGTCGCACCTTGGGACTAGTGTCTGGATGGGGAAAAGCGGGGCCGCAGATGACTCAGGACTGGGGGCCTCGCGGGGACCCAAGGGCCAGAACCAAAGTCTGCTGGCACGATGTCAGTGGCACTCTCCCCGGAGGAGCACTGAGCACATCCTAAGGTCAGTTCAATTTGCCCCTCCCTATGCTGCTTACTCACGGGCCCCCCCCCCTTCAGCCAGCGCCTGCTCTCTGAAGGGGCACTCCCGGGACTTCTTTCCCTCCCTGCATCCAGGAGGAAAGGAAACGGAAGGGTAATTACTCAACCGGAGTGGCCTCCTGGATCTCTCTGGAGCTCCCCGCCCTCCGGGGCACTCAGTGGGCCATGTTAGCCCAGTGTGGAGTAGCAATGGAGCGATTTGCAGTCTCAGGGGTGGTGCCGGCCGCCCTTCTCCTGTGAGCCGCCCAAAGTAAGCTCCGCAGCTTTTGAGGCGCTTCGATCCCAGCGGGGGGTCTGGTAAGACAGATAATCAGCTCCACGCCATGGAGTAGCAGGCGATTTCCCACCCCAGCCGCATCTCGGTACGGGGAGGCATCGGCCGATACCCTGTGGGTAGCAACCCACGCGACTCCTGTACGGCAGGATGATGAAGCGTAGGGAACAAGCTTACGGCGGGTGTCGTGCGGGATGAGTCGGAGAAGCCAGGCGTTGGATTTGGAGTTTTTTCTCTAGCGGCGGAGTGCGGGAGGGGTCTGCGAGGGGGGGGAGTGTTCAAGTGGTGAATCTTTGAGTCTCGCGTTCGCGGGTTTGCAGGCGTCCCAGATGCGAAGCTCTGTGTGTTGTTCGTGCTTAGTAGTCCTCCCCAAGGCGAGGCTGCCCGATGGGCGATATTTTTCGGTATCTCGCGGTTTCAAGTCTCGAGTCTTCGATTTCGCCGTTGCCTTTGCATGGCAATCGCCGACGCCGTATCTTTTTCCTCTTTTCGAGCTTGACGGCTCGCAATCTAAAGGTGCTTATTATTGACCAGCCCGAATCCGTCATCACCTCAGAAGCTACCCTCTATGCTTCTCGGGCTGGCCGCGCGACTCTTCCGCGATCCTGGCGGGAACAAAAGAACGTAGGGACCGTGGACGGGCCTTCTGTTAATTCCACTTGAATAATGCTGCCTGGGGTTGTGCTAGCGCAATCTCCTGGACTATCCGGTCGTCCTGCAGGGCCGCGGCGCGATCTTATCCATGTAGTTGTTCCTGTTGGCGGATGTCGCAGTCCTAGTGGACGGGCCATGGCGATCGAGGGTTACGTGCCGTTTCCTCGCGGCGGATTCGGGCGGCGGGGTGAAGGCTCTCTCCCTGGTTGGGCTGTCTTCCTTCCTTTCGCTCTTCTAGCCTTGCGCCGCATCTGGCCCGTGTTGTTGCGGAGGTGTGACAGCCGAAGCCGCTCTTCGCCGGTTGCTCTGCGGGCACCTGGCTTCCGGTCTTTTTGCTCGCCACGCGCGCAGCCCGCCGCTTGCGGCCAGCACCGTCTCGGCCCCCAACTTGGGTTTATCGCTGCCTTTCACAAGCCTGCGCGTTTCGGTGTCCAGCGCGGTACCTTCACTTGTCCGTGGTTCATGTCCTCTAGTTTTCTCTCTCTTCTCTCCCCCTTTCCTCCGTCAACTCAGACGGATTTCCTTCCCTGTTTTTTCTTCTCTCTCTTCTAGGTTGTGTGTCACACATTTTGCTAGTCCGTCCTGCGTGACGGTTCCGGGGCTAACTCTTTTTACCCGTCTGATGGCCGTTCTGCTTTCTGGGCCGCAGATGCGCTGCCCGGGGCCACCCACCCGCCGTGGTCACTCCGTTCCCTTCTCCCTTCGGCTGGCGCCTCGCCGGCTGCCTACAGGCGGCCCCGAGTTACATTTCTCTGAGCCTCCAGGCTTCGACTCTCGGTTCTTTTCCTTCGGGCCGGTTTTTGTGCCGCTTCTGTACCGGAATCTTTAGGTCTTCGCGCCCGCCGTTCCGTTTCTTACTCGTTTCGTGGCCCGTACCTTGCTCCTCTTCCCGATGGCTAGCGTGGCATAGAGTCGAGCGAGGCCCTCCCCTCCAAAACTCGTTTCCTTTATCTATTCTTAGTGGCCCGCCATGTCTCCGGGTTCCTGTAATAACCCTATACGCTGCTCTAGTGAGAAAGAAGCATTCTCCTCTGAGGCAACGGTTATTCTGGGAGCGTACCCTCGGGCCTGCCCTCTGTCAACCAACCTCTTGTTTCTAGCGTGGTATGCTGGTGCCGCATTGAGCCCTCTTGGGGTCGATCTTGCTTCTCAGATACGCTTCATCTGTGTACCCCCCAAAGCTGCCTTACGCGTTGGTGCCTATTGGGAGGCGGCTTATCACGTCCGGTGTTGGTACGCTTTCATTCTCAGCATAACCGGGCTGTTTTGAACTTTGAGAATGTGGCGCTTGGTCTACATGTCCTGCTTTCTTTTCCATTTTTCCGTTTGCTTCACCAGTCATTTACTCGGAACCAACTCCTGGCCTCTTCTACTCCGTCTCTCTTACTCGGCTCGCCCGTCCGTCTCATATCCTGAGCCCACTCGAGTTCCTTGTAGCGGGGTGTCTGTCCCCACAATGTCTCGGTCCGGCGCCCACTAGTCTTCTCTGGCCGGCCCCTTCCCCTTTTACGTGCCGCTCGGCCTTCTGATTCCACCCTTCTTGACGGGTCGGGGGATCTTCTTCTTCTTGGCCTTTGCTACAGCGATGTTTTGGGGCGCCTTGATCGTCGCCTTTGCAAGCTTCGGCTCCGTTGCTAGAATCATTTTTTAGACGGTCTCTCCTCTTGGTAGTGACCGCCAGGTTTCGTTGGTGCTCTTGACCTCGCCCTCAGCCTGAGGGTGTACTCTGCCTTCGGGTTCCTCTGGGGTAGCTGGTGTCGTTTTCCATCTTAGTTATCTGCCGTTTCCTCCCCTCTCTTTCTCCATGTGACTTGTTCGCACTTTTTTTCCCCGAGGCATTGGGATCGACAATGCACTCTCTCTTGGGGTTTTAGGGACCCTTCAACCTGCACGAACCCGTACCGGGTCCGGGGCTTAATCCGCTCTCCCCCGAACGCGGGTGGTTTCAACTCAACCAGCGGTTTGAACTCGCTTGCCCTATCTCCCCAGCTGCAAGCCCTGTTGAGTTTTGTCTCTGCTTTGTGCTGCGGCGGCTCCTCTCTCTTGCGCTCGCGCGGGCGACGCGCGAGTTCGTTGTAACCCGTTTTGATGTCGTCTGTTGTCGCTTTAGCCACTTACTCATCTGCGCCCGACAGGTGACCCTGCCCCTCCACCCACTCGTCTACGCGCCCGGGGGTTTGGCTCTCCTTTTTATTTAGCGTACGCATACAGCGTCGGCTCGGGTCGCCGCTCTCCCTTTTCACGAAGGTCCGCCGAGAGTACCTATTCTGCACCAGTGTCGAGCCCCACTGTTCCGTCGACAAGGTTTTGAGAATGCTGGCCCGTCTCGACGTCTTCCGTCCTCGGCTAAGTCGTGCGGGATCTTTTGTAGGGGTCTGTAACGTTGGTTACCGCGCCGTATCACCCTCCGGCCGCGGCTATCTGTCCTTTCTTCCCTGCGAACCCATCTTTCGAGGGGTCTCCGCCTTTTTTCCTGCTGTTTCTCTCCGGCCAGGTCACCTATGACCTCGTGACCCTCTCATGTACTTGCGCTTCGTCTCGGCCCTGGGTCGTCCCTCTTCTGCCTTACTCGGCGACCGGACCTCGTCCCGGGCGGCGATTGCGGCGTGCTCGGCTTAGGAGCGCCTGGTGCTCTCGAGGCCCGCTACCGTCACCATCACTCTTTCGCCTCTGGGTCGCCTGGGCTCCGCCACATGTGCCGGCAGGGTGTTACGCCTGGGTTGGGCCTGCTGCTACCCCCGGTTCTGTCTTTCTCGCCTCGTTTTAGTTCCAGTTCATCGCGCTTTCATCCTAGTCCAGCGGGCCCTAGTCTGGCTTGGCTGTTTCGCGGGGTGGCTCCGATACGGGCTCAGCTCTTCTGCCGCTGTTCCACCCTACTCCCCCGTTTCCCTTTCTCTTCCCCGTTTATCGTTTTGTCTTGATGGCTCTGCAATCGCTTTTTGCCTATGGTCGGATGGTAATGCTCGGCCCCCGTTTTCGGCTTCGGTCGTGGGGGGCCGCCATTCTTTCATCAGGTCCACTTCTCCGCTTGCGGTAGTCACGTCGCTTCGAGCGGACCCTATTCGGGTAACCCCCCGCGGGCGTGTGGTCTTCGTGCTGACCTTGTCTAACTGTCTTCTGCCGCGCTTTCTCTCTTTCCAGCCCGCTGCGCCTTCTATCTCCTCTTTGTTGGTTGTTGGCTGGCTCTGATCTGAATAGCGCCACTCCCTATTCGATCATCGCTCTCCCTCGTTGCTGCCGCCCTCTGTCTGTTACGTACTCGTGCTTGTTCTCTTAGTATCCTCGCGGCGCATGGTTTCCGTATTTCATCGTCCTTACATCAGGTCTTGCCGCCACGAGTCCGGGTTTCTCATGCCGTCAGCCTCAGCCCCGTTGCCTTTTTCGGGTCGGGCCGTCGGCTCTTTGCTTCATGCTGCCCCGTCTGGGGGAAGAGCTCCCGCCCCTGTTTCGCGGGATCCCCGCTTTTGCCGCCACAGTGCCAAGCAGGCTGCGTCCCGTGCGCTTTTTCTCGGTGTCATCCCGCGTGTTGACCTCTTCTTTAGCGACCTTGGCATGCGCCTTGTCATGTGGCTGCCCGTAGAGTCTGCTTGCTTTTACGGGCTTACCCGGTCGAGCCCCGCTTGATGCTCCGTCCTTTTCTCCCGTTTCGCATTTGCCCAGAGCGTGCTATTTGCCCAGTTTCTTCTTCTTATGACTTCCCCCATCTCCCGTACTTTATTGCGCTGGATATGTGACTCATTGTTCTGTTTTTGCGTCACACATTCAGGCCCGCGGCTTGCTCCCGAGCTGCGTGTCTACCTCCTGTTTCATTTGTTGTACCCGGTCTTCCTTATAGTGGCTACGTTTCCCCTGTGCTGTCGCTTCGTCGTCCGTTCGGGTCGTTAGACGGCATCAGCGTATGGTTTTCCCGCATCACCCTACTATTTTGTTATCTGGCATTGGATCACCCGGCTCGTTATTGGTCGGCCTCGGATGATAGCGTTCGTCCTCTTCCAACCGCCCTTGGTCCCTGATGGGCCGCCCCAGCGCCTCTCGCCGCCCCATCGCCCTTGGTGGGGCGCGTTGCCGCCTGCCACTCCGCGGCCTCGATATCCCGCACTTACAACCGCGGCTCGAACGGGCAGCAGCCGATTTCCTTTCTCGTCTGTATCCCGGCTCGCCAGGTCCTCGGCTACCTTGTGGGGTTAGTGGTGACTCCCCGTCTTAGGTTTTTGATTCTTACCGCTCCAGTTACGTGGCAACTAACCGGATGTCTCGGTCTCTCTTCTCGGGCTTCCGTGCATTCTTTCGCCGTTAGATCTGGGTCCGCGCGTCTGAGTTCTATGTATCCCTGTGGGCCACGCGTGCCCGGTGCTCGCTGATTTTCTGTGGGGCGTTGGTCGGCGCTGGTTCGGGGTATGGGCTGCCTGTTGAGGGGCGGATGTGTTCTTGTTTTCGAGGTTCTGAGTTATGATACTCTTGGTCTTATGGTGCTCCTGTGGCAGTGTGGACAGATGGAAGGCAACAGCAAAAGTACGGAACTGACAGCTCACCACAGCATACCTGGGTTACGGTGGAGGTAATGGTAAGGAGGACATCAATGATGTCACTAGCCTCTGTGCTGCTGACAGCCGTTCTCAGCACACGGCCCAGTCTTCTAATAGTGGAGCAAGAAGGACGCACTGGCAGACACAAAACCACCAGCTGTTTGAAGTGGAAGTGGCATCTGGCCCCCCTCACTTCCTGTGTCGTGGAACCCACTTAGCTCCCATCCCCCTGGTAGATAGGGTATAGTCAATCCAGAAAAGCAACAGTGGGGGGCTGTTGTGTTTGGGAACAGTTTCCTGCCCCTTCTTGCAATGGAAGAGAAGCACAAGCTTGCAAAAGGCAGAAAGAGAAATCCTGCAGAAACAGCAACATGGACCCTGGGTAAGGGGGGGGGAAACGCCCATTGAGCAAAAGAGGAGTTCACATGCGGCCCCCAGGAGGCAGGATGGAGCCGCATTTGAGAGCACAAAATACATGACATCCATAGTAGGAGCGGAAACCAGCCAGAATTGAAATAGTCAGCACAGTGGAGGTCTCCCGTTTGCATTCAGGAGCCACCATACTTCTCTGTCCATAAATCTTGAGTATCACGCACCCTGTGCTTGTCAGGATCCAGGGAACGCCTACCACAGGGACGGCAGTAAATCTTACTGCTGGGTGCACAGGGACCACCAACGAGAATTCTCAATGTTAGATCCCTGCCACCCTTACCTCTCTCTCGTCGTGGGAGCAGAAGGGTTGGCCACACTTCCCTGGGGACGCCATCAGGTCAGTCGCCCCAACGCAGTGCCATTAAGGGGGGGGGACCCGCCATCTCTCCTGGTGAAGCACTCAGGGACGGCCTCCACTTTATTACTTAGATGGGGTCGCCACAGGGTATAGGCGTAAATCCCCAGAGTTCCCTGTCCCCTCTTCACTCTCCGCTAGTGGGGTACAGGAGGGTGGCCACACTCACTAGGGGGACGCACTCAAGGTCAGTCGCCCCGATGACGTGCCTGTAATAGGCAGCCAGCTCCCTGGTGAAGCTCAGGAACCGGCCCCTATTTTCTTTGCGTACTGTAGATGGGTGCAAAAGGTCCCTATGGCCAATCATAGAGCAGCTCTGTCCCTTGAAGTGCATGAAATGACGTACGCTCCCTGGTGCAAGCCACCAAGAATCGTCCCACAGCAAGGTCTTGTCATATTCAGCGGTAATCACCACCCCCTGGGGGAGTTCCAAGGCAGGGGTTCCCTAACGGCAGAGTTCTAGTTAGCTGCTTGTTATGTGGCTACAAAGTCTTTGAATCCACTGCTTGCATGGTCTCTATGTCGTTGAAAACCTTTGTCCCGTTGATAACCCCTGTCCTGTCCTGGGGGAGCAGTTATCTCCTAGCTGGTTGCCTCCAATTGTAACCTTCTATGGTACCCCACCCGACATGAGATTGGGGGGGGGTACACTCTCTGGTCACTCTGAGTGGTCTGGGGGCTGTGACCTGATGGTAAAACAGGAGGGCGAGAGCTCCGCCGGTTGTTGTGGGGAGAACCAGGACAGGGACAGGAGGTGGTGTGGGACAGGGTACCTTGCTCTCTGGGTGGTGCAGTGCCTCCAGCCAGTAGGGATTCACCCTGGGGTCCTCCGAGGAGAGACCCCCATGGACACTCCATTCTCTACACCAGGAACAGTGATACACACAACACAGCAGCTTCTTTCTGTGGTTCTTTATTCAGACAGCATACACAAGCATACAGCAGAACATCATAGGCCTGATCTGGCTCTTGCATTTCTGCTCATGGCAGCTTAACTTCCCCTCCTCCTCACCCAGGTGGGGGCAGGAGGGAGAGAAATCTTCTTTGGCTTGCTATACTCTCTGAAGACCTCATGATACTAAATGAAATTTGGGACATATGTCTCAATTTGAATATCCTCAGGGAGTGTTCTAGCTTTGATCATTACAACTCAAAGCTGGATACCGATTGGCTCACACACACACATCAGGGGGTGTTCCAACCCATATCCACCCTTTGGATTAACACATTCAAATGTTGCTTAGGTCTGCCCCTGAATATTGCTACATACTCAGAGCTGAAATGCAAAACAGACCAACTGGAGGAATTAACCTTTCCACTGCCTGTTCTAACAGGACTGACAGAGGAAAGGCCCAGAATTAGCTATAGCTGCCGAAGGCCAGGCTATATACACATTGCAAAATACAAAATATATATACTCATGTGACTTCATAAGCATATACAGGGCAAGTAACTGGTGGCAAACTAATAGCTAAAACAAATTATGTAGATACACTAGTATACAAGAGAAGTATATATATGAGGTACTTAAGTTGCAAAACTGAATGGTGAATACAAGACATAATGATTGAGCAAACAAGATAATACATCTATTTGAACCTTATTGATCAGTAAACAATTGAAAAATGAATATATATATAATGGAAACATATATATTAGAAAATATATAAAAATAACTGATGATAAAATGGACATAAAAACTCAATATAACTGTATTCAAATGAAATCACAATTCAAAAAGGAAAGAAAAAAGTGCAAGACCAGGGGGGGGGGGTCTGGGGGGGAATGGGGGACTGGCAGGTTGGGGTTTTGAAAAGGTAATGTTAATTGGGGGAGCGGGAATGTTTGAGGGTGGGGGTTGTAGTGGTTTTAATTTTTGCCTATTGGATTTAGAAAAACTATTAGTCATGGTGACGGCCTTAACTCCTCGGCACACTCCCGTCATGGGGACAAGTGTTGTAGCTCCCAAACTATATTGAGACCATGTTTTTGTAAAGTATTGTGAACAAAAATACGCATTATCAATTTCCTTTTGTTCATCTAAACTATTTCTGGTTCGTCGCGCCCTTTATCGATATTATCTCCCGCTACGATATGATCAATGCCATAATAATTTGAAAATTTTCAACTCCACCCTGGGGACATTTGAAAGTGTTCAGAGTACCGGGTGTGTGTGGTATCGTTTTTCCTATCAATCTGATATGTTCTGAATTCTGACATACAGGGTAGGGGCCTGATAGTCCTTCCGACATATTTCAAATGACATCCACAATTGACATAAACCACATAACTATAGTGGCAATTAATGAAGGTCCTTAATCCATATCTGTGCTTGGGTATAAAGTAGATATTCTTTTAATAGGTAGTGCGGATGAGTCGTTCGAGGGTTTGGCGGTGCTACATATCAAGGAGACAGCTCTACGGGCACGGCATCGATGGCTATACCTGGGTGAGTCCCCCACTTTAATCTCAGTAAAGTGCTCCGGGGAGCCCAGTTATTGTAAGAGCTGCTTTTTACCAGGTTCGCCTTGCCTAAGACCCACAAATAATACTTATTGGAACTGGTTATTCTCCAGCAATTGATATACTTCTGGAGCACCTAATTGGTCCACACGTGTATCCTATATTGGAATATAGGTGGCTCGAAGTGCATGGGATTCAAGAAACGTATACATATATACAATGAACTGGTTCTGGACATTCAATTTATAAAATCCTGTTTCTCATTTGGAAGGCTGGTAGTGACATTATTAGTATATAGTCTGATTTTTTTCTGCAAAACTGATTTTTTTCTGCAAAATATATATTTTTTCTGCAAAACATTTTTTATATAAATAAACATTCTCTTTTAGTTGGTGATTATATATCAAACCCTATATAATGGAAGGTGAATAAGACACACTGGTAGAACACTTGACAACATATGTACAGAAATGTGGTAATAATTCTGAAAGAACAAAGAGAGCCCTTCATATTTTTGATGTATCACATAACATTACATGTGACACTCCTATAGATCTGATCGATCACTTTGTAAAATTGGAAAGACTGTTAACACAAGACATTCGTATTTTCTGGGAAATTATCACATTAGAGAATTACCTTAGAGTAAAGCGTATCCCTAGAAGCTTACGCATAAAGAAAATGCCATCTTTTGGATTCCCTAATAGAGAATTTGAACTCCATTGGAGAAAAATCTTAGACGAATGTTCAATCCAACTAATGGAACTGATCATACGATTTAAAATCAGTGACAAAGAGATCTTAACCAAAGAGATTGATATTTTTAAAAAGGAACTTTATAGATTCAACAGTATGGAACAATTCCCCCATAATGACAGAATATTGTTACAAAACATCGAAAAAATGGAGAAAGGTGTAGTAGGAAAAAACAGGAGAAAATTCTCCAGAGACAAGATTGATTTACGAAAGAATCAGGTTTTGTTGGGATCGGGCCTGTTTCCAAACTCATGATTCTAATAGATCCGGGGCCCATTCCAGTCCACACCCCACATATGTGTCATCAGATGATGATAAGCAATCAGAGATCGATACTAAATCCATATTGAAGTCCCCATACTCAGATCGCAGGTCAAAGCTTGAAGACTGACTGCCTCTGACAATACAGTGATACAGTCGTGCTTTTTCTAAAAATCTTAAGTCTGAAAATAGAGAATCTGAGGTGGCTACTTCAATAGAGTATATATGAAGTTCTAGAGTTGTCGTATAGCCAAACTGCCCCACTGAATACCACTCATCCAATTCAAAACATCTGAAGAGGTGCAGAAGGGGGAAAGAAAAGACCGCAACAAACGGCTCAGACAACAAGAGAAAGAAATATTTTTAGTCCCCAGTAAAGAGTAATTCATCAATAATTTCTGAATAGTTAGAACTTACACCTATCACAATTCTAACTCCAGGAAAGAAGGATCCGTCTGAAAGTTATTGACCCCACAGAGGGCTAGACTTTTGATCTGATTCACCACCAGTATAATTCGGTCGTCTAGCAGAAGGAAAACACAGAAAGGTGGCTTTAAAAAAGACCTTTTTCTAATCAAGGAAGCCGGAATAGACGTCAAATTGTGAAGGGATCCTCTGGATGTGCCTAGTACTGCAGTAACATGTATGTAAGAATTGGATCATCGAGTGTTGTCAAGCATAGTTTGTCTCTTGATGAAAATGCTCTTTATCCGATTGAAGCCTGTTTAAGTATGTATTGAGCAATACTGCGGTCCCCTGTTTGGACATGTATATGTGTATAGGTAAGAAAGGGCGCTCTGAGGTACAGGAGCCTATATAGGTGTGTATTACTGGGAAGGACGGGACCGGGGGTCCCCTTGTTTTGAGGGACTCTGAACCTTCGGAGGAAAAGGTCTGTAGAACAAGAAGAACTTCAGAACACTATTGATAGTCTAAAGGTCATTTGAGGTTAATCATGTACATGGGAGGACCAATTTGGTAAAGTTACGGTGGCTATTGTCTGTACACAAACTATGGTTTGGCCGACAATCTTACGAGCGTCCAAAGAGAGGCAGATCTTGATTTAATTTGGAAACGTGATTAAAACAATTATCATAGATACAGCGACAGATGAGGGGGTGCCATAGTGGTACAGATGGGTTCTAAATCATATACAGAGCAGGAGAGCCACTCAGGATTACTTTGCGATACAAATTTTTTTATATCAAATTGAAGTACATGACACCGCCAGAGACTTAAAAGATTTGTGTTAGATAGAATTAACACACTTATTGATGTCAGCTAGGGGCGAAGGTCCTGTCAATTGTTTCTTAATGCTGAGAGAAAACAATGAATATATGCATATATGAGGAGTCCAGGTGCGGTGATACCAAAAGTGTTTCCAGCCCATCGTCCCAGTCGAATCCACAAACTGCCGGCTGACGTCAAACCAAGGAGCGACCTGATTGTTTCGCAGTGACTGGGGAGTCTGGGTGGCGTTGATTAGAGCACCCTGTTCTGTCCACGGTATTTCGGGACAACGAGTTTCTTTCTCAACCGAGATGCTGTGCACTCTTTACCATCTGGTATAGTACAAGATCGAAAAAAAGCCAAAAACCCGGGTTGTGTGAATTGTTGGCTTTACAAAGATTTCATAATGTGACAAGACATTTTTAATGGGTCACCATCTGGATGTAGTCACGAATCACTAGTTAAATACACTAGACACTCCGTGTGAGCCGCAAATAAAACAAGTCTAATGCCTATTTGGACACATTATTCACGGTTATCTTTCGTCAGAGGGGGGAAGACTTTCTTATAGCACAGACCACTTTTATCAATGATTCTATTATTAATTTTATTGACGCACAATTATCTTTTTGATTCACAGTTTTTTCTTGCAAAAAAACATCAAACCGGCGGCGATGGGAACTAATCAACTATTATGCACCCACTCATACGCTAATCTCTTTATGGCTTATGGGAATCTTTTCACACTTTTTGGGAGAAAAAAGAAGAATTAATATTTTTCGTTCTAATTTGTTTTTTTACAGAAGATTTAATATGTATTTGGCTTTTTAATGTTGGAGGTTGTAGATTTGATAGTTTACACTCTTCATTCACAATCTAAATAGTGAAGGATTCTAATCTAAAATTCACAGATATGAGACAGATCCGAGTATGGATTATATGTGGTGACGTGACACTCCATGGGTGGACTCCCATACGTGGAAATGACAGTAGCAGAATTTTTTCAAACCTCGTCTAGGGAAAACTCTTACCAATTCACGCAAAAAGTTGTCATCCAGATCGTTGATGGGGAATCGCGGGCTCCCAAAAGCCAATCCTAAGGATATAGAATGCTTTGTTCCAAACAGGAGACTTTCATTCACATCTCTAAACACTCACCCAAGAGTTTTTGGTCGGCAGGGGCTACTCAGAACACACTTATCACCCAGCTTATTCACATTCAGAGTCCACAGATCGGGCGCACTTTAAGTGCAATACAAAAAACAAAATCATACAAAACAATACATTTGGGAGACTCCTTTATTTATACAAAACCAGGTAGACATGCCACATGCACACGTATATCATCTCCAACCATTGAACATTCTCAAGATGTGGACTCAGATCTGTGATGATATTACCAAAAGCGGGACTAAATTTGCCTTAAAAAAGCTAACTTTTTTAGCTACATATATTTCCAGATAGCGTTTTCCAATCCAACAAATCTACTGGCTAATACAAATACCCAGGGATTCTTCAATGGGATTTTTGTGCAGGTCATGCCAATTCGCACAACCTATTAAAAAATATCCTTTATATACCAAGAACTAGATATAGGATTAAGACCTTCATATTGCCACTCTAGTTATGTGGTTTATGTCTTACTTTGGTGGATGTCATTGAATTCGGTAGGACTATCAGGCACTGTATTCAGAATTTCAGAACATAATCAAATTGATCAGAAAAACGATACCACACACCCATTATCTGACCACTTTTCATAAATGTCCCCCAGGTGGATTGAAATTTTCCAATATAGGATGTGCAGTTGATCATATCTCGGTAGACACGAGAGGTGGAGACAAGGCTTAATCACCTGAACAAGAGAAATGAATGGATCTTTTGTCTCACTCTTGTTACAGGGTACCAAGTCTCAATCAGATATTGAAGGAGCAAATACAGGGGGGGGGGGAAACCCTAAAATTCTGCGCATATGATGTTTCAGAGTTGGTCTGTTCCGGTGCGGGGGGCCGGCGTTTTGAAAGTTATCCCCCTTCCCCCACCCGCCGAATGCGCCTCCCCCCGCAGCTGTCCACCACCAAGCCCTCTCTGTCCCCCTTCCCCGCCTATGTCCCGAGCCGCCTTTCGCCGAAAAACGAATCCCGGCCCATTCCAAGGACCACCGTCCCCCCGTTCCCGTCCCCCAAACCCCCCTCCTCCTCCCTCCCTCCCCCCCGCCTTCTCCCTCCCCTCAAGAAGAAAAGGGGGAAAGAAAAAAAACCCTCCCCGTCCTCGTGATGAGCATGTACAGGTGTTGGAGATTAGACTCAACTGATGGTCTTACTGGTCTTATGAGCAGCATGTCACTTTTTGACAAAGGCCAATCGGCTGAAACGCGTCAAAGTATCTGCTAGTTCTACAATTGTTACAATAAAGTTTTTTCAAGTCACCTGACCAGCCTTCAATCTGTTTGCACGGTGGTGCATCGCGTCCTTCTCCTCCACGAGGTGTTTCCATTCAAATTGGCTCCCTGAACAAAACCTGGGGTCCCATAAATGTGGATCATGCAAAGCTTTTCAATATATGACTAAGAGCAAAGATTTTAAGAACAGTGATGGCACAAAACCATACCCCCACAAGCAATTTATTAAGTGGGTGGTCATATATATGGCAGGATATATAGGATATTTAGGTGCACCAAATAGACTCCTCCTTCGTGCTGTACATGATGTACATGTTGTTGTTTCTGCAGGAGGATATGCTTCAAAAGATGCTGCTTCAAGAGATGGTGCAGGACAAGATGCTGCAGGACACTCTACTGTAGTCGAACGTACCTCGCCATGCATGTCATTATGTTTGATAAAACTCAAAGCCAGTAATTGTAATGTGGAACTGTGGATTTGCAAGATTCCTTTAATATCCCATAGCTCTGCAACCATTTCATGGTGTACGCCCATCAATTCTTTTTCACGGACACATTGATGTGCTATAAAGCATTATTCAGATTGGGCAATTGAAGTCAAATGCTCCTGGTGACCACGACCAGGTTGTGCATATGTTGATACAACATGTTGGGCTTACAGTCTCTCTGGATCACAAAGTCTGAATATAGTTGGTGAAGCAGACAAAACAGAATCGAAAAAAGGAGATGGGATATCTGTTGCAAACAAATGAGGACAACATTAATTGATTGACACAGAAAATGTTCCGGTCATCTAGTTTGTTGTTAGTGAGAATTAAATCATCAAGCATTGTATTGTAACATGGAATCTAATTGAACACATATAAGTAGATGAACATGTTACCTAACCTATTTAAAATAACACAACATCATGTCATAAAGCTAGAGACCGGCAAGACCACTACTAAACATTATGTACCATATCTACAGCATATAGACACTGTTAAATCATAATTATCCAAATAATTTGTCATTACACATACATCATTTCACATCACACATTGTAGGTTATTGTAAATAATGTTAATTATGTTAAACATGTGAATTAAATGCAAAATCTTCATATGTGCTTCAAATATGCTGAGAATGTTGTAGTCAATGTAGGTCAATCAGTGTACAAATTTGCAGGACTAATAGGAAAGGCATTTGCAACACCTTCAATGCTGACATCAGACTTCACATTAATTAAATGGGGGCTGAGTAATTGGTCATTACTAATTTTAGGACATGTACGCAGTACGCATTCAGTCTGGCATGCAGCAGACCATTGAATATTTGGGTGCTCACAAGTAATCATGTTGATTTGACACATCAACAACACAATTTATACAGTAGGTGACTGCAAGATATGAGTTATTATTTTTGGGACCTAACAACTCTGTCGATGTCAGTCACACCTGTTACTGTCCCATGCTCATGTGAATCAGTAGTTGTGGCACAGAAGGTACCACACAGTATTCTTAAACATATATGGCCTCACCTTGATGTGATAATTGGGATGGCACCTGTCATTGGCAGCAGTGGTGCAAAGTCCAGTAAACAGGCAAAGGGTCAAGGCAGGCAGTAAGCAGCAAGATCGGGGACACGGTCCAGGGTCAGCAACAGGGAAATCCAAACAGACAAAAGGGTAAAGTTTGACAGCATAGACAACAGGAACAGCAAATATTTGAACCTTGCTCAGCGACTCCTACCAGGACGTGCAGCCTTATATAGCAGGCTGCCAGTAACCAAAATTGCCAAATTGAGCAGAAAGGGCCGGCAACCTGGAAAACCCAACCTGGCAGCAAAACCCAGCACAGATCGAGCAGAATCCTTACAGTACCCCCCTATTTACGAGAGACCTCCGGGTGATCTACGCTGGTTTGGCAGGAAATTTCTGATGAAACGCCCTAGCCAGGTTGTGGGCATGGACATCCCTGGATTTGATGCAAGAATTCTCTCCGGGTCCATAACACTTCCAATGGACCAGGTACTGTAGCCCCCCACAGGATCTATGGGAATCCAGTCTCTGGTGTACTTCAAATTCTTCCTTACCATCCACCAAGAATGGTCTAGGAGGAGGGAGAATAGGAGGAGAGTAAGTGTTCTGGACAAACAGCATGAGGAGGGAGACATGGAACACTGGAGGTATTCTTAAGCTATCCGGAAGTTCCAGTTTGAACGCTACCAGGTTAACCTGTTTAAGGATTTTGTAAGGGCCAATGAACTTAGGCCCAAGATTGGAGGAAGGCAGTTTCAGCCAGATATTTTTTGTAGCCAGCCAAACCTGATCTTTACTTGAAACGGGGGAGGTGGCCGTCGATGTTTATCCACCTGTTTTTTTTTGCTGGAGGACGGCTTTGGTCAGATTAGCCCGGATCTTCTGCCAGAATGATTGTAGTTCTTGGATCTTATCATTCACTGCATGAACTCTGGGAGAGTACTGGAAGGAGGAAGGGCAGCAGGGTGGTACCCGTAGGCACAAAGAACGGAGATTCCAGTGTGGATCGTGTTTCATAGAATTGCGGGAAAACTAGGCACACGGGAGAAGATCAGCCCAGTCGTCCCATAGTTCTGATACAAAACATTGCAAGAATTGTTCTAAGGACTGATTGGACCTTTCCGTGAGTCTAATGGACTGAGCACCATGAAGAAGAAAAATGAAGGGAGATGCCCATCCTTTACAGAAGGCCTTTCAAAATCTAGAGACGAATTGGGATCCACAGTTTGAGACTATATCCGTGGGGACTCCATGAAGGCGAAATATATCCTTAATAAAGATCTCAGATGGTTCTGAAGCTGTGGGAGCTGCCTGAGAAACAAAAGACTTTACAGGGCTTGACGTTTGAAGTGATCGACTACTATCAGTATGGTAGTCATACCCCTGAAGGGTGGCAGTTTCACGATAAAATCCATGGATAAGTGGGTCCACGGACAGGTGGGAACTCACGTCTTCCCAGCCGTCTTGTAGTTATGACCCCATTGCAATATCTGATTTCGAAATTGGGGAGGGAAAAATAATTTGGATGAACGGTGGACATTAACCCGGGATCTTCTGCCTGGGCCTATGAAATCTGTTGCAGAAGTGAGGATGAAACTGCAGAGATGATCTGAGAAGATGGAATGATGGGCCGTGCTCTATTTCCTTGGTGTCGTCTGGAGAGAATTGTCTGGATAGAACATCTGTTTTGACGTTCTTGGATCCTGGACGATAGGAGATCACAAAGTTGAACTGACTGAATAAGAGAGCCCACGTCGCCTGACGCATCCCGAGTCTCTTTGCTCCTTCAATGTATTCAAGGTTCTTAAGATCAGTTAGAATAGTGATCGGAGAAGTGTCCCCTTCAAGCAAATTTCTCCATTCTTCTGGAGCCATTTTCATGGTCAGAAGTTCCCGATTCCCAACATCATAATTTCTTTCTGTGGTAATTTTTTTTTTAGAAAATAAGGCACAACGGTGGAGTTTCCCATGAAAATCATTCCTTTGAGAGAGAACGGCTCCGGCTGCCAGATGTGTCCACTTCAAGCAGGAAGGGTTTAATAGGATCTGAGGTAGGTAAGGGAAACTACTTATTGGGTGCTCCTAATACTAGTTGTGCTGTGGAGCAATCATTGTCATGATATGAGCAGAGTTCCAGTCCCCTAATAGGTATGATAAGCAGTCTTAAACATTTCAGGTGTCCCAACACTTATGAATAAAGAAAATGTGTGGTAGCGAGCTCCGACATATCGGGGAAAAAACCTTCTAACCTGTCCGATGAGCTTCTACTCCATCCGGCGGTCCCTATCTGGGCGGGCTTCCAAATTCTCCCGTGGCTCCACGTATCCTCCACACTTCAGAACGTCCTGTGTATAAAGTGTATACTTACACTACCGGCTCAGCCTCAGGAGCGTTGCTTGTTGGGGTGGACCCTGCTCCGTGGCGTGCATCCGTCCCAGTCGTAAGATCATAGGTAAGGCAGTGGGAAATGAGCACCGCAATCAGGATCAGGCTGGAGGCAAAGTGCTATTCAAAAAAAGAACTTTATTGCGGCATGAAAGCCAAGGATAAAATTACATGTGGAGGATCCTCTGACGTGTTTCGTCCGCAGGGGGACTTTATCAAAGAGTGATCTATGGTAGCCGAACATCGCTATATATAGCCCCTCTCCCCCGCGCGCAGGTACGTAGCACCTCCCCCCTCTCTCATTATTACAACAGCTGATGTATACCTAATCTCTTCTAGAGGGGGAGTGTCACGTACCCGCGCGTCGTGGGTGAACAGCAAGCACCTTTTCAAAATCAACCCATGACACATACCCCTATCCACGTGCCCCGATGCTTATATATCAAATTCAATGAAAGCATATATAAGGTGCAATACCTTCTCCATTGCTAGCAGCAATCATTCAGGGCCTCTTAAGAGAGGAATTCCTAAGGGCCAGCTGCTGCGTTTGAAACGGCTGTGCTCCACAGAAGAAAACTTTGATATACTGTACAGGCTCAGAAACTCATCACGAGATTCCGTGAAAGGGGATATAAGGATAGGAATATCACAGAAACATTAACTTTGGTGAAATCCATGAAGAGGGAAGATCTCCTCTCTATGAATATCTCTAAAAAAGAACAATGGGTAAAAAAGGATCAGGACCAATACCGCTCTTTATTACACAGCAGAGTGGACAATCTAATATCATACGATCTATTGTTGCAAAACATTGGGACACATTGAAATTAGATATGGATTTGAAGACTATCACAGATAGGGGACCTAAATTTGTATTTCGCAAGGTGAAATCTTTGACCACATATCTGTCCCCTAGCCTTCTTTCCTCACAACACACTATGGGTATAACAAATATACCTAAAGGCTTTTTTCAGTGTGACCATTGCAACATATGTTGGTATGCTAAAACTCTTAAAAGGATAGAGTGTTCTAAACCTAAGGCACACAAGACCATACAAACATTCATTAACTGCAATACCAGTTATGTGGTTTATATACTTAGATGTGGATGTAATAAGGTCTACATTGGCCGGACTATTAGGCCCCTTAAACACAGAATCCAAGAGCATGTTCGTTTGATTAAGAAAAAGGACACAACATACCCAGTCCCGAGACATTTTCCCACTTGCCCCATGGGAGGGATCCAGGGCTTCTCTTTTTCAGGCCTTGAGCATATACCAGCAGCCACAAGGGGGGGAGATAGACTGAACCTCCTAAATAAGCGAGCGATGTCCTGGATCTTTTGAATGGATAGTCTCCATCCATTCGGTATTAATGTGGATTGGGAATTGGCCCATTTCCTATAGGTTCATGAGTGGCACATATTTATATTATGTATGTGCATAAATTTGTTTGTAGTGTATGCTATGTATTGATATAAAATCTTTATAATACATAAATATAGATTGCGATAATATCCCTAATATAAGGTTCCTCCCGGGACTTGTTGTATATTGTTGTTGGATGCTTCATAGATCTGTGTAGATCTTTTACTTTACTAGTTGGTCCTTTTCTTTCATGATTGTCAATAAGGTTATTTTATATGAGTGCTCTTTATTAGAACGTACACCACTTTGCTCTCTGTGTTCACCATGACATGTGATATAGACTATGTGTATTATTATGCACTATATATATTCGTTATTATATTGATATTACAGTAAAGTAAAGTAGTTTGGACTATTTCACATCAAGTGATTGAGCATATACATCCTGATTATTTCTGTCGCTTTATTATTATTTTTTTATGTTATACTGTATCTTTTTTATTCTTTGACATAGGAGTTTTGTTTTTGGTTTTATGATTATGTTTTTTTCTTTATTAGTCTAGGTTATTTTTGGAAAATTCCTTTATTTTCTTCTCTTCCTTTTTTCCTTTTGTTCTAAGTTTTTTAAGTTAGGATATAGTTATAAGTTTGTGTATCTTTTCGGGATTGCATATGATTTGTATAAGATATGTGTCCCATTTTTGGGGGAATTTATATTCTCATTAGAATGTTGTTTATGCATATGCGTATAGGTTTATCTTCTTTGAAAATGATTTGACCTTATGTGTAGATATGCCTGTACACATCTGATGACAAATAGATTTATGATATATTTTTTTCTTGGTTAATTGTTTATTAATTCTGTTTTTAAAGTATGTATTGTTGTTAACATGTATCAGTTTGATGGGGTAGACCGGACACGCTGGTTTTCTTTTAACTATATGACATTGTCCCATCATTATGCGTTTAATGGAGAAGGTATTGCACCTTATATATCCTTTCATTGAAATTGATATATAAGCATCGGGGCACGTGGATAGGGGTATGTGTCATGGGTTGATTTTGTAAAGGTGCTTGTTGTTCACCCGCGGCGCACGGGTGCGTGACACTCCCCCTCTAGAAGAGATCAGGTATACATCAGCTGTTGTAATAATGAGAGAGGGTGGAGGTGCTACGTACCTGTGCGTGGGGGAGAGGGGCTATGTATAGCGATGTCCGGCTACCATAGATCACTCTTTGATAAAGTCCCCCTGCGGACGAAACGTGTCAGAGGATCCTCCTCATGTAATTTTATCCTTGACTTTCATGCCGCAATAAAGTTCTTTTTTTGAATAGCACTTTGCCTCCAGCCTGATCCTGATTGCGGTGCTCATTTCCCACTGCCTTACCTTTCATAGGATCTGGACGGATCAGCACAGGTGCGGACGAAAAGGTGGACTTGAGCTTCTCGAAAGCCAGAAGAGCCTCAGAGGGCCATATCTTAGGGTTCGCCCCTTTCTTAGTAAGAGCCATAATAGGTGCAACCACCTTGGAGAAATTCCTGATAAATCATCGGTAGTAGTTGGCGGGTTTCTTGCTGGATTCGAACGAGCGAAGCAGAAGACCCATGATCGGGTGCGTCAAAAACTCTTTTGAATGCTTGTAGAAAGGCAGCTGTGTCATTAACCATTGGGGTTTCTTTTCTCAGCGAGGGGAGGCCCAGGCCAAAGCCTCATCTGTCAGTAAGGAAATGACGTAGGCTATCCTAGATCAATGAGTGCAGAACATGGAGGGCTGGAGTTCGACCTGAATTTAAACACTGGCTCATAAATCCTCTACAAGTCATAGGGTCCACTCCATAACATAGAGGCGTCGAGATCCGTGATTCCCTCGGCATAGGGGATGATGGAGCTGGAGCTGGTGATGCTGCCAGCAATGGCGGTGCATGGGTAAAACCCATCTGGAGTGTATCCAGACGGATGAAAATGTCCTGAAGCATCTAGAAATGAGTGCCACCTGTTGGTTTTGCTGGGCGAGGTGTGTCTCATGAACTCCAAGCAGTTTCTCTTGGAGAGATATGGCTTGCACTACCTCAGTGGGGTCCATGCTAGGCCGAGAAAAATGTGATGGTGCTTATCTCCAATCAGGAAGCGGACCCACAGAGCAGAGGTAGGGATGCAGAATAACCGACATGAGCCCAGGAACAGAGTCCTGTTAGAGTATCCATAGTCAGTAAGCAGACAGGAGGTCAAGGCTGGTGGCAGGTGGCAGTGGTGCAAAGTCCAGTAAACAGGCAAAGGGTCAGGGCAGGCAGAAAGCAGCAAGCCCTCCCCCCCCCCCCACCCAGGCCCATACTGAATCCCCCAGGCCTTTTGTCACATTGGATGTAGCATTGCTCCTCACCTCTACCACATGCATCACTTATCACCTGAGATCTGACCCCAAAAGACTGTTCATGGTCCCAAGGCTCAACAAAGTATCCGGCCATTCCTCCTTCTCTTACCGTGCACCCCAAAACTGGAACAACCTACCAGAGACTCTCACATCCACCACCAGTTTAAGTTCTTTCAAATCTAAGGCTGTCTCACATTTTAATATGGTCTGTAACTGTTACATACCCCCATAACATATATTTTCTTTAACTGTGCATGCAATGTCTTATATATAATGTATACCCTGTTCATTTATGTAACTGTATTTGTAACCATGTATTATTTGTCTTAACTCTGTGCCCAGGACATACTAGAAAACAAGAGGTAACTCTCAATGTATTACTTCCTGGTAAAATATTTTCTAAATAAATAAATAATTGGGAATCTTTGTCTTTTGTTGAAAATATTAAAATAAACAGATTGCATTGTAATGTTTTTTTTCCGTATTAACAGTAACAAGAAAACAGTTAAGTAAAAGTTGCGTGCGATCATTTTTTTGACTGTGGGTTGGGGGGGGGGCCTGCTCCTTTAATTTGTCCTGTGCCCCATGATTTCTGTTGGCGGCTCTAGCTTCAAACTCACGGTTACCTCCAATGGATTGTTCTGCAGTACATGATATACCTACTGATTCAAAGGCTCCCGTGTTCAAGACTGATTTATACTTCACTGATTCCTCTACAGTATCCATGTAACCTTTTAATCTGGGGCTCCCACTCCAAAGCCAAGTTTGTGTTTCGTGGATTCTTCCACAGTGTTTGAAGTACCCATTTCTAACTCAAAGACTTCCGCTACAAAGTCAGCTTTACTGGTCACTCAGTTTCCTGCAGTACCTGATACCTGTGCTGATTCAAAGTCTCCCACTTTAAATACAGCTTTACTGCTCACTGATCCATGTGCAGTGCCGGATGTGTCCTTATCTGAGTTCATGGCACCCCCCTTGGATTTCCTTGCAATGCTTGATATACTTGTCCCTGTTTCCTATGCTCCCGCTGTGGATTGCCCTTCGGTGTCTAGCACTTGCTCTGCGGATTCTGTGGCCCCCGCTGCAGTGACAAGTTTCCTACACATTGATTCTCTTCCTCAGCCTCAGGTATCTAAGGCAGATTCCACAGCTCCCACGTCCAAATCAAGTTTGCTGCCCCCGGATTCCCTGACATCTGAATTGATGCTTTCCTCAGCCTACCTGCCATGGGGTTCTTGCCTCCTACTGATTGCCAGTCCCACAGCAGAAAGCTACTTACTCACCGCAACTGTTACAGATAAGTTTCTAGGTGTAACTGGACTGGACTTCAACAAGAGCACTGTATCTGTGCCTTTCTTTGAATCCCAGCCATGGCCAACCAGATCCAGCAACTACAGGAGTTATGGGGGAAGATCCAGAACAACCAGAACACCACAAGTGGTGTTAACGCAAAAAAGGCAAGCAGATCGGCATCGTCATGAGGTATCAGCATATAATCCTAGTGACAAGGTATGGCTTTCTACCGAAAACATCAGATTAAAAGCACCTACGGCAAAGCTATCTCCAAAATTTATTGGCCCTTTGCCTATCATAGAGAGGATCAATCTGGTGGCACAGTGGCTATACCTTCCAGCCTCCATGAAGATCCCGTCAGTATTCCATATGTCCCTACAAAAACCAGGATCCCAGGTCTCATGTTCCTGCATCTCCTCCGGAACCTGTCCTGTGGGAGGGACAACAGGAGTTCGAGGTTTAGACGATCCCAGACTCCAGACTATCCAGGGGCACAATCCATTATCTAAAATGGAAAGAAGATGAATGCTCTAAAGAAAATAATCTACAATGGTAAGAATGGGACCTAAAAACAATTAACTAATTTAATTTCTGCTGCTTAGATGAATGATGGGGGATTCTCAGTTCCCTAAATGCAAGTAAGTAAAAAATAGTGACATACAATACACCCTAGCGCAATAAATAATTTCTCAGTAGCAGATTGTGCCAGGATTCCCAAGAACACAGCAAATTTTGCATGTATAATATAAAAATGCATTCAATAAAAATGTTTCTGCATTCAAGACAATGTCCAAATATATAATTTGGTGTACCGAAACCTTGTTCAAGCTTGAACACAATATAAACAACAACAATACTGATAAAAAAAATAACCTAAGTGTAACCCTGTTCCCCCCCCCCCCCCCCCCCAGTCTCTACGGGAGTGTGAAGGTTGCATGGGGGCTGGTAACAGGCGGTGTGGTGCGTACCTGTGAGGAACAGGAGGGCCTGAGCTTCCCGCGATGTTGTGGGGGAGCCAGGACCGGGCTTCTGGGGTGGTAGCCTCCATATTATCTTAGTGGTGCAGCGCCTCCATCTTCTATACTCCCAGGGTAATGGGACAGGACCGGTATAGAAGAACCCCCTCGGGTCCCAGGGTTATACTCTCCAAATCACACACAGTCTTTACGGGTGCAGAACATGTTCTCTTTATTTGACAGGGCAACGATATCCCAACGATAAGGCTTCCAGCAGCCACAAAACAATCGCCAGTGCCAAGTACAACCTGCTCAACTCCCACTACCTCCTCCTCTCCTTCCCTCCAAGTCACTCGGCCGATAGGATGGTCTGAGTTAGGGCAGCAATACCCTGTGGCCCACCCCTGAGGTTAGCCTCGAGGTGGGTCTTGAATTCTCTTCCCATCACCCCTGGCAGCGGGGTGAGGGCATTGGTCCACCAGTCTATGATTCTATCAACTCTACTTATAGACGCTGATCGGTTTGGTTCCTCTCGCTCTCAACCTGCATGCTGCGCCGGGGAGCTCTTAGCCTCCTGATACTCCTCGGACCGTTCCGCAGGATTCGTGGCTTACGGCCTAATACTCAGCAGCTCTAGACTCTTGGTCTCCCTGCTCACTCGAACTCTTCTTAAGCTACTCTCTCCATTGAAGAACCATCAATCGGAAAGGAACATGGCACACAGAAAGGACGAAGAACAACCACCACTCGCCGGAGTGGGCTGCTAAATATAGAGCTAGCCCCTCCCCTCCTGGTGTCAGCAGAACCTCCCTCTTGCTCACGCCTGCAGCAGAGTCCAGGCCGGCATCTACCATTCAGGTTAGGGCTATGAAGGGGGAAAATCCATAATGATTACTGGCGCCTGATCTTAACAGGACTTACCACAGTAGAAGGAAGATAGGTATAGCCTGAGCTGTTTACAGGGGCTACATAAGCAATATCTCAATTCTCAGACAGTCACGTTGCTGCTGGTACTGCATAAAAAGGAAAAAAGGATAATTTCACATTATAGACTTGATTGCTTGAGGATCGATATTCTTAGAGTATTAGAATAACACAATTAAAAGCATTCAATAGTACAATAATAATACAATAAGTTATATGCCTGAATTGCAATGTATCACCTTATAAGCCCCAAGGATGAATATATACTCCTTTTGTTCTGTTTTTTTTAAGGCATCTCCTCTTCCCTGATTCCCTGATTAGTGGGATAAGATGTTTATTATTGTCTCTTTATAATAGATTGCACCTTATGAGCAGATGTAGTGCTCCAGTATTGTAGGACTGATTCGTTAATCCAATGTAGGGTTATGTGATATAGCTTTTTTGTAATGTTAATGTTATTGTTTGTGTAAAAGTTCTTCAGTTAATGCCTTATGATTTAACTATGTATCAAGTCAATTTTGGCATAAAACTGGGGCATTTTCACCTTGTACCCATGTATCAAAGAATTTCCATCCAATTTCCTCACCCCGCCTAGCCTAGCTTGCACTAACGGGAGTGTCAGTTGGAGGAGTTGGGATGGAGTTACATGGTTCTCAGATTATAATGAGATGTATCACAGTTTTATTGTATTAAAAACAAGCAATCTACAGGTATAGCATTGTATTTTTTTTAAGTATCTTTACTTGATTTTAAAAAAAAGAGTTTATTCTGTACCACTTAAAGTAAGTTGATAAGTTGTGCTGAGTACCATGAAATGTAAATCTCAATTAGCATATGTTTCCAGAATTACTAGTACTGTATTACTAAGTGTTTTTATTGCCTTCTAAAAGAGTATAACAATTTAATTAAAAAAAACAGCATTCTACAGGAGCCCTCCACCTTTTTAATTAGCTGCTTTATTTGTTTTATTTTTTTGTTTTTAGAACAGTAGTTGTGTCTTCACATCTGGCAGTTACTACACTGTGCGCTAGTCCTTATAGAACCAGTTTTAAATCATTGGATCTGAATGCTTAACTGCTACAATTTCATGTGTACAGTAACTCTAGTGACCAAATAAGACTGGAACATTTGCTTTTTCTATATTGTCTCTGACCTGTGATATTTTGAGCCGAAGAACTGAAGCAATGAAAAGATTTCTTCAAGCTATTTAATCAGCTTACAGTCTATTACATTATATGCCACCTATTATAATATTATATATATATATAATATCTAT
>WSYH01005716.1:0-42584 GCA_036426205.1 Ascaphus truei | reverse complement strand
TTTTTTCTGCATTTTTTGCCAGTAAGCGCCGATAAGTGGGAATTATCGGCAACTTTTCTTCCCGATAAAAAATTATCGGCATCCGGCTGCCGATAAGCCACTTATCGGCACTTTTTGAACCCGGCTGAATTCAGGTAGCCCCGATCAGCTCTTCGGTGCTGATCGGCACTCCAGAATGGAGAGTTTATCGGGAATCCAGCCCGCCAACTAAAGTTGGCAACTTGGTGGAGGAGAAGCATCGGCAAGGGCGACACTTAGAAAAAATCAGGCCTTTTTCCTGTCTGTGATTGATGCCGGGGGTCTCCGGAGCTGATACCAGCACCGGAGGCCCCCGGCATGCATCCGAGGCAGGAAAAATGCATGTACAGCCCACTTCATTACCTTAGCGGCAAACCGCTAAGGCAATGAAGGGGTTAACCCACCGTGCCAGGTTTATTGTGGGTAGCGGGGGTGGGTGAAGGGGGTATTTGGCCCTTGTTCTTTGTGTAGGGCATGCGGGGGGGTTGCGGGTGCACTTAACCCCTTCACGACCATAGCAGTTAATACCGCTACGGTCATGAAGGGGTTAAGGCATCCCGCTACCCACCCGCAAGCCCTAAACAACCCCCGTTGGGGCTAATACCCCCTTCACCCACCCCCGCTACAAAAAATAATCACACACAGCAGCCCCACACTAAATAAATAAATAAATCTAAATAAATAAATATCTCAATATAAATAAATAAATAAATATATATATATATATATATATAACCCCAACAACCCCTAACCTACACATATATGCACATCAATGATACTATAGGCCGGCGGGGGCACTCGGGCGTTACCCGCAGGCCTGCAGTACCAATTATGTGCCCCCCCAAATTAATGTCTAATCACATACATAGCTATAAAGAAATAACCCCCCCCCCCTTAACACATACAGTATAGTAATGGCCACAATTACTATTATCCACAAAGGGATAATAGTGAATGTGCCCATTTTAAATACATAAACAGCAATAAATACATTAAATACATATAGCACTCACCACCCATTTCCGGCTGCCACGATGAAGGCCATCCTCCTCTTCATCCTGCCCATGCCCCTCCGCTGCTGCAAAACAGACACAACAATGAAAACATTCAATGTAATGTCCCCTAACCCCTTAATCCCCATAGCGGTTATTAACCGCTACAGTCATTAAGGGGTTAACCCACCCTCACCCACCACTCGGGAGGCCTATATACCCTCCCACACTAACCCCCCACCCTGTGAGGCCTAACCACCCACACCCACTACCCACAAGGGAGGCCTACCCACATACCGTTGGGGAACCCCCCCCCCACCCCCAGTACCCACAATAAAAACAATAGTGACACAATAAACATCATTCTATTTATTAAATACATTACCCACCCCCTGTGCCCCCCCATAAATACAAGATTTATCCTTTTACAAACAGGGTTCATAACACAGCCCCACGCGAGTCCCCGGTGGGCTGGCGGGGCACCTGACAGACCTACAGGGTACCAGCAGCCCTTTTCAAACAGGTTCTGGAGGCCTGTTGGTGGGTCCCGCCAAGCGCCATGGCCCCCAGGTGGTCTCCTTGGGCCTACCGTGGGCCACAATTGGGTCCCCACGGTAGGCCCAAGGATGTCTGGGAGCCCCGGGTCAGACCCACAGGTGTCTGCGGGGCCTCGGGTGGTTCCCACGGGGGTCTGGGGAACTCACGAGTGCTCACTACGGGTCCGCGGTGCCCCCACGGATGTGGGACCACGCTTCATCCCCGCACCTATGGGTCCACGGGGCCCCCACGGATTTGGGACCACCACTTCATCCCCGCAGACTACGGGTCCGCGGTGCCACCACAGATGTGAGGCCACCGCTTCATCCCCTCATGTGTCACCCGTGGAACCACCAGCCTGATACCCGTGAGATACCCGAGTAGACCCGCAGGTGGTCTCCAGAGGTCCCACGCAGAACCACGGAACAAACCCTGAATGTTAAAAAAAATAAACCTGGCCTATACATTCAATACATACACCCCCCCCCCCAACACCTACAGTACAATAATGTGCAAAATAACTATTATCCAGATAGGGATAATAGATTATTGCACATTTTTTAAAACATTATAACTAGCATATTCAAATAAATAATAAAGTGCTACTGACCTCATCAATAAGTAGTCTCCATCGCCACAACATCCTTGTCTGCCCAAAATACATTGCCAAAACAAACAAGTCAATACATTGCAATTACATTCAGATATCAATAACCCCTTAAACACACTTATCGGATTCCGCCAAGGTAATTAAGGGGTTAAGCCACACTGGCCCGATACCCACCCTTCACACAGAATAATTTGTACAGTGGCTTCATCATGCAAATATATAGACCCCTGATGAAGTCATCATAGATGACGAAATGCGTAGGGCGTGGTCTGTGAGAAGCCGTCACTTGCCCATGATCATTTGCCACTGCTGGTCAAAGAACATTGGTTCCTGCTCCCCCGTGATTTTATTGCTGGCACTAGGAACCTGGTGTTGCTGTTGCTGGTTTCCGGAGGGACTTCCTGTGTCGGGCGCCGGTTCAGAGAGACGTCACTTCCTGTACCTGAATACACGAAGGAGAGACGCGAGTGGACGCCATTACTCTATCCTGACGTCACTTCTGGCACATGAGAGCCAATCTCATACCCACTATTTTTACCTCTACTCTTTCAGTGGGATTTGTTGATTTTAATGGTCTATAAACATTTGTTATTTGTTAATGCACTAGGTGTGCGCCTGTTTTCTTTTTCTTTTCATAGGTATCTCAGGGAGTATTGAACCCTTGAAATGGGCTGCAAATCACCTGGTGACATTTATTTCGAACAGGACTGTATTTTTTCAAAGGACTTTTTAAGGTTTTTTAGTTCAAATTATTCTTTTTTAGTGTGGAAACGATGTTTATTATTTTTATTACAATTTTTATTACAATTGTTGTTATAGCCAGCAATATTTTGTATCTTGAAATATATGGTTCATAGTATTTTATTAGCTTACTCATACCACCCCATTGAGTGTCTATCACATTTAGGAATTGTTCACAGCTTTGTTTAGGATATATTAGAGGCGCTGTATCATTTTAATCTTTTTTGATATATATATCTATGTGTATATATATATATATATATATATATATATAGATATATATATAATATATATATATATATATATATAATATATAGTTGTATACTATTATATATAGTATTAATCCACTATATATATACTTCATATATATATAATTATTAAATATATATATATATATATATATCACACACTGATGGAACCAATATACAAATAAATGTAAGAAAAGTATCAAAAATATGCTGTACTCCAAATAACACTTCTCCATACAGACACACTACAATAAAATTAATTTCCTTTAATAATCCTAACTGAACTTACAATCACAATCATCAACTGCCAAACAAATACCTCAAATGCCAATCAACACATTGCATTTACATTGTATATATGATGCATACAATCTATGCACCATATACATTCTGCAAATGAATGTTAACAATAACATTGCAAGCAAAATACAAATACCTCCCAACAAGTATACTATTTTAACCAATCCAGTAAACATAAATCAATTACCATTCATTAATGACATCCCTAAACAATTTACATTCCATCCCTAACAATTAAACAATTAACAAATTCAAGCCTTGAACAGAACAATTTAGCCTGTGAAAAAATATATGTACCAACAAGAATACAAAATTGAAAACCAAGGCTAACCTGACCTCAAGTACACCATACAATATAAACAATTACATATATGTAATTTTAAAATACATTATACACACATTAATGCATAGCAGCATAGACAAATTAATTTAAAACACATCAAATCAAGCTTTTAAAACAACATCATTTCTTACCCTGTATGTATATATATACATACATACATACATACATACATACAGTGGCAAGAAATGATATACCATAAAACAAAAAATACACATATTAAAAAAGCTTTAAAAAAATTAACAAGTTAAATAACATACATTTCTTTAGTTCACTTACCATTACTTGCCCCCACCGACTCCCGTTGAACTGGTTACTCACGTACAAAACCACCAGGCACAGGAAACAATAAAATAAAGAACCATAAATAAATAAACATTAATCTAAAAATCCAAATCAATCCACGGGTCTTCTAATTGTAATCCATCTTCATCTGTATTCTTCTTTCTTCTATCTTCTTCCGGGGTCTTCTTCCCGTCTTCGGCCATGCCCTGGTCTTCTTTCTTCTGTAGGAGGTCCTTCCTACTCGGCGGCTGGCTTCAAAATGAGACGACATAGGCTTTTAAAGGCCTATGACGTCACATTTTTCTCATGGTTCCCACGGCCCTAATTGGGGCGTGAAAACCATGTGTTTTGGCCGAGAAAAAAAAAATGATGACGTCACTTAAAGGCAATGAAAGCACAGCCAATCAGAATGGCTTTGCTTCAATTGCCTTTAAGATGACGTCATGAAAAGAAACATGGCCGGCCTCACATGGTACGGTAGCCAATCAGAGCGTGGGAACTCCATCCCTACTCTGATTGGCTCTAGTATACCATGTGACAGAGGCTTGGGGGAGAACGGATGCGACGTCATTGAAAGTCTGTCACATGGTACTCGGACCCAGACACAGAGAGAGTCAAGTATCAGAAGAGACCTGAGAGCATGGGTCAATGAAATTTAACAGGCTTTCCATGAAGTGCTCCAAGGAGCCATGAAGGGACTAGAATCAGAAATCAAGGAAGTAGAAAAGAGAACTACAAGTCTTCATGAAGCCATGGAAAACATCACAGAAAGCCAGATCACAGGGGAATCAGAAATCAAGCTAAAGAAGGAACAAATAACAGAGCTACAAGACGCACAAGAAGAAGCAAAAAATAGGTCTAGATGAAATAACATCAAGATAAGGAATGTCCCAGGGTCGGTAAGCCCAGGCGATATCAGACCCTATCTACAAAGTCTGTTCCAGAGTATAATCCCCAAAGCGACAACAGAAAGGCTAGAAATGGACGGAGCGCACAGAGCACTGAGACCTAGAGATTACGAGGGAAGAGGCCCAAGGGCTATGATAACCAGACCACTATTACTCAATGAAGGAAGAAATCCTTGACAAAAACAGGAATCTGAATACTATCTGTTTCGAAGAAGCCGACATCCATATATTCACGGACATTGTGCCAATAACTCTGGCAAAAAGGAGAGGACTGCGAGAAATTACAATTCTACTTAGAAGTCATGAAGTTAGATACCGATGGGATTCCCCTTTTGCCTCCAGGCCACACACAATGGCAAACAGGCTACAATGAGGAGACCAGCTGAGGGCCCTGAATTCATCAAATCACTGGGGTTATAACTTACCCCGTATATGGCTTTGAAGACTTCAACAGGCACAGCCCCTCCCGAGAAGGGAGGCTTAGAACAGAACAGGGACAAAGTCATAGAAGGCAGCAAAAGAAGACCTGGAACTGAGAGCAACCGGGGAGAAGACAGCTTCAGCGCGATAAGGAAGAGTCTCAAGTGAAAAACAGGAAAGTAGTAGAAAAGACTGCACAGGTGGGGAGAACTAAAAAGGATGCTGCAAAGTTTGAATTGAGGAACGCCATGCCCCTTTCTCAGTACTATCTTAGAGCCACGGGCCAAAATTGACTTGATGCAAGATAAGTAGATTACTGTAGATCACTGTTTAAAGGTTATAGAAATGCTAGTAATGTTAAAATGTTTGTCTTAGAAATACGTAGCTTAAAATATGGCCTTCAGTTTGAGAACCTAAGGGCAAAAAATATCTGCGACAAGAGGGATATATAGGAGAAAAGGTTCAGCATAGGACCAATGAGGGGTATGGTAGCTCTTTTTGCACAAGACCTGTCAGCAGATTCAATCTCAACCACCCCATTGTACATCTGCCCGTCGCCTGCTGCACCGCACACAGCACCACCCGAAGCAGCGGAGGCAGGGGGAGGGGGAACGGAATACCGGGGGACCAGAAGGGACCTGGTTACATCTACCTATCTAATATATATGTATATATATATATATATATATTTATGTGTGTAGCCCTGGTAAGATTGGGGGCAATATTTCTATCCTCCTCCTGACAGTAATCTCTGCTAAGAGCAGATTGCCAGGAGTTATCATGGGTTTTCCCCACTTCTGACACTGTGCTGAGTAAGTGAAGGTAGGTCACTTGACCCTGTGTCCAATCAAGAGGCACAGGAGCGGTGCCTATTGGAAGTTACAAAGAGCAGTTTCACTTCCTATTTAGTTGAGACTGTTGTGTGTGAGCTGTCTGTCTGGACAGTGTAGAGAGTGCGTTAGTTAGGTTCCTGATGAGTGGAGCTGATAGGAGATAGTGAGCTATAGGTGGACCAAATACCATTCACCCTGCTTAGGGGGTGAGGGAAGAGCTAGCCCCACTCTGGACGGCCCTGAGTCCAGAGTGGAGGCAGGGACCATGCTAAGGGAGAACAGCTAGTAGGCTGTGTATATTAATTGTACCTGACTGCTGCTGCTCATGCTGGAGACTGAATAACGGGTCTGCTGTTAAAAGATCTATTGTGAGACTGAAATCTCTTGTCCATGGGACGGGGATTCTGTGGTAGGGATTCCATCCCGTATCCCTGGGGCTTACTACAGATGGAAGCGCTGCACCATTAAAGAAGAACGAAGGCATCCACCCCAGTAACCTGTCCTGTTGTTCCCCCATGTCATCGCGGGATATTCAGGCCTTCCTGTTGCCAGCAGGTATGCACCACACTAAGACATGTAGCCAGACCACAGAACACCTTAGGGGGCCCGATCTGCGATTGGGTGGGGGTCCATGGGTTACATATATATATATATACAGATGCAGATACAGATGCAGCAGACGTTATTCGAAACACTTCACATATTGTATTCCTCTGAATACCCACGTTATGGCGTGTGATTTCTTCCAACCGTACCGTCTTTAGACACGAGTGCAGGCGAGTACAGAAAATGGCATTTTAGTGTTCTAGTTTTTAAACACCTGAAATTGACACAGTAGCACAGTACTGTACACATTACAATTCATTCATTTCATTGCATTTAATTGCACACAATCCATGAAATTCAAACAAAGCAACCGCGATAAACACGAGTGCCTGGGGCGATTGGCCGCGTTAATGCCGCTTTGAGTACAGCAGCACACACGAAAACGGATCTGTGATTTGTTCGAATAACGGCCGCTGCATCTGTATATCAATCCATTAAAATGTGCTACATTCTATCTTTTAATGGGTAAACAGGCTGTACCCACTGTGCATATTACTGTATGAGTGTTTCCAAAGGAGAACACATACATCATCAGACTTAGGTTGAACAAATGCCCTAACTTGAAACCGTTTGAAAGAACAGACCAAGGCACATATTATTATTGATACTGTAAATTAGTGCAGTACATGCAGTGCATATGTTGCTGCTTGTTTACATTTTATTTTTAATTAAAATAAAGACTTTCTGCATTGAATCTTTTTAACTTACTAACTTCAGTTTGATAATGCATTCATCTTTTCAATTTGAAAGTGGATCAAACTTGTTTGTAGCTTATACACCAACGATAATACACTCAAATCAATAAATTCTAGGATATGTGTTACATAGTATGTTGGAAAAAAGTTATATCTGTGGCGCTCAACACTGTATTAATCAAAACAATTCTGATAGATAATATAAAATATACAACCAGAGCCACGGAAATCGCCCGTCCGAATGGATGCTCCACGTGTAATGGGTGAACATGTAAATATATAAAAAAATCAAATCATAGCATAATACTGTAAAACATATACACAAATAAACAAACAACATACGACACTTAACAGACGCTGAGAACAACAGGTGACTACTTACAATAGCGTTTAATATTGCATATCATTAATATCATAAAATACACTTATTAAACATAAAATAGTACATAAAAACATATAATAGGTTCAGGCAAGATTCTCCAACTCAGGTGGGGGTACCTGCTTACCGAAAACAAGATGGTATCAGGCAATGGATAATTCAAAGAGTATCCCCTCTTATAGATAGCTGCTGCTGCTGCTGCTGCTGCTGCTTACACCTGGGCTCAGACGAGTGGTCTCATATGGGCAGGGACAGGTTTTTCCAGCCTGCGGCGTCTGCCTCAGTCCTCACCCAGCACTGTAGCACCGTCCACGCACGGCAGAAGCTCAAGGACCGCACACACCGATACTTCCTGGTCTGACCGCGCCACACGCACCAAACAATGCAATGCTGAAATGCCGGATATCCCTACGCCAGCGTTCGATTGCCCACAGCTCGCAGCTCACAGCTTCAGAAGGGTACAGCACTCACACCCGAGTAGTAGGGACCTCACGGAACCACCCTAAGCGTTTCGAAAGTCTTGCTTTCTTCTTCAGGGGTAATTTACTTTTTACCCCTGTTCTTCTCAGCGTCTGTTAAATGTTGTATGTTGTTTGTTTATTTGTGTATATGTTTTACAGTATTATGCTATGATTTGATTTTTTTATATATTTACATGTTCACCCATTACACGTGGAGCATCCATTCGGACGGGCGATTTCCGTGGCTCTGGTTGTATATTTTATATTATCTATCAGAATTGTTTTGATTAATACAGTGTTGAGCGCCACAGATATAACTTTTTTCCATTTCCACAGCCTGACTAGGGGTCAGGGTTATATCATAGGCTGCCAGTTCACTGTGGGATATAGCGCGACCTACCTGTTTTTTACATAGTATGTTGTTACATAGGGGGCTATGCACTAAGCAGTGATAAGTCGTTTTAAGAGCGCAAAGTGCTTTTAGAACGTGAAGTTCCGCCGAGCGCTATGCACTAAGCCGCGCAAACAGGCACTTTGTGCTCTAAAACGGGCGTTTTCTTGAAATGTTTTCAAAGTCAAACTTTGCTTGTACGATCAGCTATTTACGCTGAATCCTGCCCTTCTGCGGGATTCACTAAGCAACGCAAACTGATCGGACGTGAAAGTCGCGCTGAATAAAGCTCACCAGCTAAAGGCAGGTGATAAAAAAAGTTGGACTTAGAAAAAATTCTTTCTTTACCTTTTTGCAGGCGCAAAACCAATACAACAGGCCGGCGGGTGTCCCTGGCTGACCCCGCAGGGGTCCCCGAGGGAGGCCGGGGGTCGCGCGGGTGTCCCCGGCTGACCCCACGGCCGTCTCGGGGTCCCCGCGGGAGTCCCGGGGTACCCGCGGGCCTGCGGTACCAATGTTGTGCCAAGAAAAATACTAAACAATATTTCTAACTAAATACACCCCCTAACACATACAGTACAATAATGTACAAAATAACTATTATCCAGATATGGATAATAGATTATTTGCCCATTATTAAACACTGCATTAGCATACCTTAATAAAGTCAATAAAAACAGTAGCCAGCTAATCCAATCGATACAAGCAGTAACAACACCAACAATTATTTAATTAAACCATTAACCAATGAAACCAATTAATTCCTAAACCAACTCAAAATGAATAGTAACACTAACCAATCAAACCAATTAACTACAACAACATTAATGAATGTAAACATTAAAAGACAAATAAATACATTCAAACAATCTCTGAAAGAACCATAAAACACATTAGCCAACATAATACAACATTAACTACAAACGAACACCAATCGCAAACATTTTATTACATTAAGCATGAAAAAAACAAACAATGACATTCACATAAGAAACTGACATAAAAAAAACAACAGCAATACCAAGCCAGAAATGCCCCCCAAATATTGTAATAATAATGTATTAATCTGTACCCTAAAGTGGTACAGATTAATATATTATCGGTCAATGTGCCTGCCCCCAAAAAATCAACAATCACATCCAATGAAAAAACCTGTAAAAAAAAGACATTTACAAACATTCAATATATTAGTTACCATTAGAAGCGGTGGCCCTCCGACTCCCGGGGAAACAGGAAGCTCACGTACCTTGAAGGCCTCCAACAGCATCCGATGCCATCCGCCATGAAGATCCGGATCAGGTACCCCAATCTTCTTTTTTATTTCTTTAATCACCTTCTTCTATCTTCATCTGTCACCATTTATTGTGCTTCTTTATCTTCTTTCTTCATCTGCCAATCCAAAATACCCCATGTTAAATCCCAGCCGATGCTGTCTCGTCGGCTTCTTGGGCTCAAATGAGGCGTCACGGCCTTAAATAGGACTTGTGACGTCACATTTAGCCTCAAAATGGTTAACAGCCACCTGATTGGCTGTTCAAACCACGTTCCGACTTAAAAAATGTTTTTTTGACATTTACTTAAAGGGAATGATGCCAGCCAATCAGAATGGCTGTGCTTCATTTGTGCGGAGGGGGGGAGGGGGGTCGTGTATTGATGTTTGTTAATTCTTTTTTTAATATACATTTTAATTATAGTGTAGATGTGCAGGGGGTTTCCGGAGCTGACCCGCGTTGGTTTCAGGTCCGAGGACCCCCTACCCCCCCCCCCCCCCCCCCTCTTATCCTAATACGTTATTGGGGAATGGATTGGGGAGTTAGGATGGCCTAAATGAGAAAGGCTGGGCAGGCCGGCGTTCTCCCCCTCTCCCCCCCACCATACCTAACTCGGGCATAGTGGAAGCTTTGGGGAGGTGGCAGGGTGGGTGGGAGGCACGTGGCGAGGTGTCCCCCAGCTGGCACCCCAGGGGACAGTCAGCCCTGCTGTGGCCACCACTGACCTGCTCCCCTCACCGGCATGTCCCGAACGGCATGAAGCTAGTGGTCGGGTGGGCAGACTGGCATAACCCCCCCCCCCCCACACCTCATGCGGCGGCTGCGCCGTCATGAAGGTAGCTGGGTTTAGTGTAATCTTTGGGGAGGTGGCAGGGTGGGGGGAGGCACACTCTCCCATGCACACACACACACCCATGCATACACACACACGCATACACACACACATCCATACATACACACACACACCCATGCATACACACACACACACACACCCATGCATACACACACACACACACTCATGCATACACACACACACCCATGCATACACACACACATGTGACAGAGGTTTGGGGGAGAACGGATGTGACGTCATTGAAAGCCTGTCACATGGTACTAGAGCCAGAGTTGGGATGTATTTCCCATGCTCTGATTGGCTATCGTACCATGTAAGGGCGGCCATCTTTCTTTTCATGACGTCATTTTAAAGGCAAATTAAGCAAAGCCATTGTGATTGGCTGTGCTTTCGTTGCCTTTAAATGACGTCATCATTTTTTTTTTTTTCCGGCCAAAACACATGGTTTTCACGGCCCAATCAGGGCCTTGGGAACCATGATGAAAATGTGACGTCATAGGCCCTTAAAAGCCTATGTCATCTCATTTTTAAGGCAGACGCCGAGGAGGAAGGACCTCTGGAGAAGAATGAAGACCAGGGTGTGGCCGATGACGACAACAAGACCCCGGAAGAAGATACAAGAAAGAAGAATACAGATGAAGATGGATTACAAATAGAAGACCCCTGGATTGTCGTGTTTTATTATTTTATGTTTTTTTTATTTTATGGTTTATTATTTTATGTGCTCCTATGCGTGGGGGCATGGGAAGGTGATGAAGCCGTGGGCATGGGAAGTTGATGAAGCCGGGGGCATGGGAAGGTGATGAAGCCATGTGTACCTCCCTGAAGTACTATCTTAGTTCCCAGGGAAGAAGAATGTATGAAGTCTGTCTTGTCTCAATAAAAGCAATATGTTTGTCATAAAAAGTCCCTGGCACCTTTCTAATATCAGCTTACAACAGAAGCCAGCCCGGACGCCAGCACCCGAGAAAAAGGCATGAGAGTCTAAACCCCAACACCTGCACAAACCCACTCCACCGCACTTAGGGCTCTATGCAGTAAGCGCCGAAAAAGTGCTTTCGGCAAATGTTCCCTATCGGCATGATTTTGGCGATTTGCCCTCGCAGTATTCAGTAAGGGCCGAATCCATGCCGACCCCTGCCGAATCACTGCGAAAGCAAAACTGCCGATGAGCCAATCAGAGTAGGGATAGACTTCCCACGCTCTGATTGGCTACCGTACCATGTGACAGGCTTTCAATGACGTCACATCCGTTCTCCCCCAAGCCTCTGTCACATGGTGTACTAGAGCCAATCAGAGTTGGGATGGTGTTCCCACGCTCTGATTGGCTACCGTACCATGTGAGGACAGCCATGTTTCTTTTCATGACGTCATCTTAAAGGCAATTGAAGCAAAGCCATTCTGATTGGCTGTGCTTTCATTGCCTTTAAGTGACGTCATAATTTTTTATTTTTCTCGGCCAAAACACATGATTTTCACGGCCCAATCAGGGCCGTGGGAACCATGACGAAAATGTGACGTCATAGGCCTTTAAAAGCCTATGTCGTCTCATTTTGAAGCAAGACGCCGAGGAGGAAGGACCTCCTACAGAAGAAGGCCAGGGCGTGGCCGTAGAAGACAAGAAGACCCCGGAAGAGAGCCGCAGATAGAAGAAAGAAGAATACAGATGAAGATGGATTACAAATAGAAGACCCGTGGATTGTTTTGAATTTTTAGTTTAATGTTTATTATTTTATGGGTTCCTGTGCCTGGTGGATTGGTTCGAGAGTAAGCTGTTCAACGGGAGTCGGTGGGGTCAAGTAATGGTAAGTGAACTAAAGAAATGTATTTTATTTAACTTGTTAACTTTTTTAAAAGCTTTTTCAACATGTGTATTTCTTTATTTTTGGTATATCATTTCTTGCCACTGTATGTATGTATGTCTAGATCGATATATACATACAGGGTAAGAAATGATGTTGTTTTAAAAGCTTGCTTTGCTGTGTTTTAAATTAATTTGGCTATGCTTAAATGTGTGTATAATGTATGTTAAAATTAGATAGATGTAAATGTTGCTATTGTATGGTGTACTTTAGGTCAGGATCAGGCTTGCTTTTCTATATTGTATTCTTGTTGGTACTGTCCCACATCCGTGGGGGCACCGCGGACCCGTAGTGAGCACTCGTGAGTTCCCCAGACACCCGTGGGAACCACCCGAGGCCCCGCAGACACCTGTGGGTCTGACCCGGGGCTCCCAGACATCCGCGGGCCTACCGTGGGGACCCAATTGTGGCCCACGGTGACCCAAGGAGACCACCTGGGGGCCATGGCGCTTGGCGGGACCCACCAACAGGCCTCCAGAACCTGTTTGAAACGAGCTGCTGGTACCCTGTAGGTCTGTCAGGTGCCCCGCCAGCCCGCCGGGGACTCGCGTGGGGCTGTGTTATGAACCCTGTTTGTAAAAGGATAAATCATGTATTTATGGGGGGTGTTAATTTTTTTAAAAGCTTTTTTAACATGTGTATTTTTTTTTTGTTGTGGTTTATCATTTCTTGCCACTGTATGTATGTATGTATGTATGTATGTATGTATGTATGTATGTATGTATGTATGTCTAGAGAGATATATACATACAGGGTAAGTCTGCAACCCTATCTTTCCCCATTATCGCCCAGCATACAGCGCTTCCACTGCAGCAAGAGATTCTGGGAAGTGACATGCAAATGAGCACACAGTGCCACCTTTTGTCTCAAGCTCGTATTACACAAGCAAATCCTCAAGCCAATGCATACTGTTTTAAACACAGCTTTTAGACAGAGGTTGGGATGAGATGCAAAGCCAGTAAACCCACTCACAGACATGTTTCAACCTCGATGGGTATCATCAGTATATATATATATATAATCATAAACGGCACTCCTACAGTATGTTTTTCAACTGTGCATATAAAGAATAGACAAATTGAATGCATCACCCAGACCATCCGCGCAATGGACAGAGCACACAGAAAACAGTATGTTATAGCAAATATATGTATATCAAGTCCAAACTAAGACACCAACGTTTCAGTTCACAAATAAACCTTCATCAGAGCTAATGCATGCTACAGTTTTCCTCATCAACAAAACGTGTAATATGATTGCTAGTCTGCCTGCCTATCCTGATTCCCTTTCACTTCCTACCCATGTAGATCCAGATTCACACATCTCAAAGACAAATTACATAACCTTGTAATGTTTTCTCCCATAATGAGCATTGCTATCTCTCTCCCTTTCCCTAAACATGCTGTTGTGAGACCAATCTTCAAGAGCAACACTCCTGACCCCATTAACCCAACTACTAATCTAACTATCACACTGTCTCTCTTCGGCCTTTTGCCTTTTAACTTCTGGAATGCTTTTTGTGATGGTGGTGCTACCGAGCAGTTTTTTTTAGCTCACACTGCTAGAGCTGCTGCCCATAATAGCAGAATTGGTAGATTCTGATACTATTGGGACTGACACCCATACCCCCCTTTTTCTCAAGGTTTATCAGGCTTGACAATATACTGTAGTTCTTATGAAAATCCTTTCAGGGTTCGGAATTTGTATTTTTCAAAATATTTCTTTTGATTTTCAGTGATATAAAAAACCCCAGCAACCTGCATTTTAAAGATTGATTCTTCGAAATTCACGGATGAAAGGAACTTGTAAATTGACAGCAGATCCGAATGTGGTCCATCTCTACTGCTAACCACTCTCTTCTCCTTCACACATTCCAATCCCTTCGTGTTTGGGTAAAGGCTCTCTCCTGGCCTTCTTCTGACGTTGTTCTTTTAGTGTATCTATTACTTACTCCTCTTTTTCCACTGTTGATGTACAGTACCTCAATGTTTAGTTCTGGGAAATCTCCTCTTTTCTCTATTTACCCTCTCTCTCAGTGACTTTTTAAAATTAATTTGACTTCAAGAACCACCTATATGCAGATGACACAAAACTGTATCTTCCCCAACGAGCATAAAATATGCAGTACAGTCCCATGCCTCCAATTGTCTCACAGTAATCTCATCATGGATGGCCGCTACATGCCTCAAACTAAATATATCAAAGACTGAGATGCTATGTACTAGTCAATTCATCTCTTAAATGTGAGGAGTCCCATGGTTGACATCATGAGCGATATCCTGAGTGCCATAAGATGCTAAATATACTCAAAGCTAAGTAACCAATAGATTGTATTCACTAATAACAACTTGTATTGGTGTTATTCATGTGAGCACTTATGGCTGAGATCGACAACCCAAATCAATCTTTTGAATAAGTAATTTTTGTTGTCAGAAAATTTGGCACTGCAACCAGGGTTGTCTTTCTCATCTCGAGTGCATGTGAATACTTGTATTGTATTTGGTTTGGGATTGCTATCATTGTTGCAGTAATGTGCTATTGTGATTGCTATCATTGTTGCAGTAATGTGCTATTGTGTAACAAAATGTTTAGCAAGATTGGTAGTTTTGCTCGAAAGAAGGAAAGTGTCCATGTTAAACAGGGACTTATGACCGGTCCCTGCGTACCGTTGGTTCAGGAAGTGAGTAAACATGGGCTTTCTGTACACCATGAGAGTGTAAGGTGTTCCTTAAGTGAGATGGCAAAGATTCAGATCTTCCACTTCCTGTGTACAATGATGTCTGATCGGTGTGGGACAGTGTCAGTAGGGGTGACCCACAGCTGGTGAGATCCGGGGTCCAGCAGCAACCAGAGAACAGGTAGCCGGGCAAAGCAGTTGGGCCCAACTTCCAAAACCGGCTGGCCGGGCCCCCCATAGCCACCGGGCCCGGGATACTAGTCCCGGTTCTCCCCTCGGTCAGCGGCTCTGCCTACTTGCTTACCAGAGGTTGTCTCATCTTTGAACCTTTTACCTGTACAGCACACTCCAGATTGTAACCTTTTTTTTTCTAGTCTCGCTCTACCAAAAGTATGGAACACTTTCCTCTAAATATTAATGAAGCACTTTCAATTTCCACATTCAAAGCCCAGCTGAAATATCACCTCTTCAAAGAAGAACCTCATTAAATTGTCTACTACTGACTCCAGGTGTTCTTTACCTCTCTGACTACACTTTTAATAATTCACGTTTACTTACACTGTGCCTGTTAGCCTCCATACCATGTAGATTGTAAGGTCCTCTCTTGGCCTTCTGTTGTCATTTAATACATGAAAGAGAAGCTGCCACACAGGTTTTTAACTATTCTTGCTTCAATAATTGTGAAATACAGGTTTTGCAGCTTCTTTTATTTTTTTTTGGACTTGTTTGTCAAGTTTGGAGCCAGTTTGATGTTTGATATTTTATCATTGTGAAGTTCTACACTTTCTTTTTTAGCTTATGTTGCCATTTACCTGTTGCATTTATCCCCATTATTTTTACATTCCTTTCCTTGTACTTGTAGCCAGGTCCCCCTTGCGTACTCACCCCCCCCTCCTTCTGGTGCACGAGCCACGCGTTGCTTGGAGCTGCGGCCGGTTGACAGGGACACGTTCGGGCCGGTTGCCGGGGACGCGAGCGGGCCGGTTGCCGGGGACGCGATCGGGCCGTAGTTAATGCCGCGATCGCGTTGCTGCGGTCTCGGCGGTTCGCGGAGCAGGGGGGCCGCCATTGTAAGATGCGTTGCGCATGCGCAGGGCGTAGGATCGCCGGGAGGACCCCAGGGAGATCGCGCATGCGCGAGAGGGGGACAGAAAAGCCCGCAAAGCCCTAGCCTACCAGGGAAGGCTCTCGAAGAGGACTACAAGTCCCATGAGCCCCAGCAGCGCCCCACGTGACGCCAGGGAGCCAATAGGGCTGAGGAATCCCCCTGGAGAAGTGATTGATACATTTCGCGGGCAGAGAGCACATTGGCAGTTGGTGGCTGGAGCAGCTAGGGGAAGGAGGTAGGGTGCAGGAGTCAGTGACTCTCTGCACTAGGCCAGCAATCCACTAGGCCCCAGATAGCCCTGAATCATCCTAGCTGAGTATTGTAGGGACAGGCCCTAGGTTAGGGACTCTGCCCCATTATCTATTTATTAGTTATTGATTCAAGCATATTGATTGTTGCTAAAAGGGAGCTGGACTATCTCCACGGAGACCAAGCTAGCAGTGACTGAGGCCTGCTGGCAGCAGACAGACCCTAGCCAAGGTACAGACGGTGCAGAGTTGCGGTGATATTATCCACGCCGGAATTCACCCCACGCGTAGGAGGATATCCCGGCGAATCAACCCCATTGGTATAGCAGCACCCGTGGCTGGAGCCAGGGCAGGTAACCCCCAGACTCACGTGCACCAACAAGGCCTATCACCAGACATAGTGGCTGCGCAGTCACACACACACATTGGTATATGATTGGGAGTGCGAGACATTGGGTTGGGGTTACTGGACACGGGGTGGGATCACTCTTTGGAAGGTTAGCGTCCGCAGTGACGCATAAGGTTAGCGTCCGCCGTGACGCATAAGGTTAGCGTCCGCCGTGACGCATAAGGTTAGCGTCCGCCGTGACGCATAGGTTAGCGTCCAGCGAGACGCCGTAGTCAGGCTGCCCTTAGCAAGGGACACCTGTTGTTATGTGTTGATGTTATATGTCTTCTATGCATGTTAGTAAAGGTATTAGTCATTATCAATTCCGTTGTACGTGGTTATTGATTGTCCTGCGAGGAACCACTTCCCCTCTGGTGGGAGCCATCGCAGGTGGAGGCGCTGCATCGTTGTAAGTGAGTAACCCTAGTATAAGTGCCCCAGGTTCCCCGTGGCGGAAGCTCAGCCCTCCTGCGAGCCAACAGGTAATGCACAACACCTATGGTAACCTTGTATGTCCCCTTGCACCCCATACTATATCTGCGATTGTGTGGGGGAATACCCGTTACATACTTAATTTTGTAAAGTGCTGCGTACACTGTTGGTGCTATATAAATTAAATTATACATAGTTGCATATTTATTCTTAGAGAAAAAGAAGGTGTTAATATAGATGGTGCCTGAAGTGACCTTCTAATTCGAGACTGTCCAAGAAAGCAGAGGAGCAACCAAGTTTATGTCCTTACTGTATCTCCCTATAAAGGAAAAAAGATAAATGGAGACAATTAATATATTTTGATACAAAAATAAGTTGGTTTCAAATTGAACAATCCAAATCTTTTACCTTCTAATTCCAACATTCTTGGAATTGCTCTCGAAAATATTACATGTATACTGACATGCACTGTGTATTATATACTAGATCTTTCTACAGTACAGTGCTGTATATACATATCTGTCAGTGTTGGATCGCAATCCTGATTTAATCAGTTAACCAAAAAGATTCATTTGAGGAGCAATATTCCCTGATATATTGTTTTCTGCATTTTGTGTTCACAAATTGTAGTTTTTTTTTTGTTCACTCAGAAAAAAAAATCAATTTTCATTCACTGAACTAGAGAACTGCTTGTTGTTAGCTTCATAGTACTTGATAAAACATACTTTTTAATTTGCATAACCTGCCACAATGCCAATATGAGGAGCATGAAAAGTTGCTTCATTTAATAAAAGCTCTCCATCTTTACAGTACATTATTTTACATTTAACACAGCACATATTACTATTAACTTTAGTTAAATGCAATATATCAGTACCAGTGTGACACCAGTACCACATTAAAAACAGCAATCCAACAGTGAAGACAAAAAATATCCCAGTGGGCATCAAGCACTATTGTCAAATGTAGGAATTAAAACAATTGAAGCGCTGTTTCTATTACATTACACCATTTGGGACATACTGTACTTTGCCCCTATGTTTAGAACTGACAAGGTACAATGTTTTTATGTTACTAGTACATTTGTAGCTGCTGGTTAAAAGAAACCCTATCAAATTTGTGTCTGAGAATATTACATTACGTATTTACAACAAAATGTAGAAATGAGAGCAGTGCACAGCAGAGCTGTGGTAAATAAGCCAAGCAATGGGCAGATAAAATATAATCATATTCAATGGGTGCCTATGAGGCAGTTAGGAGTCAGTTTTTCAAATTGTCCTGGATAAAAAATTGTGGGATACTGGAGGCAAAAATGCACCATGTTCATCCAGTAAAATCATATTACTTTCCCTTGTATCTGTCATGCTTTGATATGGTGCTGTTTTTTGGCAACTTGAAATAACTTAGTGAATGTTAGTGTTGTGGAATTAGCTTGTTGAGCCTGCTAAGATTATGGTGCATACTCTATAACCTCCGAGGTGGCTGATTGGGCCATTTTCACCCATTCCAAAAATGTCCTAAACTGCCTCTTCGGTTGATATAGAATAAGTCCCTATGTATTTCATAATCTCTGTTTCAAAGAGTGGACATCAATTAACATACTGTAAGTAAACTAGACCATTTGAAACATTGAAACCCTTTAAGAAAACATATGCCTTTTGATCACTGAAGAGATTAAAAATTGTACAGTAGTTAAACTGCAATGCAAAGCTAAGCTTGACAAAAGGTATTCTGGACATTTACTAAAGTCTCAAACAGTTTGCTTCGACAGATTAGTATTTTAGTCTATATTTTAGTCTCGTAGGGTTACCTGTTGCTGCTTAAAATACCATTTTTTCTTTAAGAAATTATAAAAAAAAAGTATAATTATTTTTATATTCTTTGTTTATAAAACCTAAATATTATATGTTACCTGTATCAGTTTGGTCATTTTTCTTTTCTAATATTTTTATTATCAATTTAATAATTTTTTATTAAAATATATAATGTACATAATATATATCTAGTGTTATGATTTAACATTGATACACGCCTAATGTTAGTCTTAAACAGGTTATTTAAGATTAAGATAATAAGTGTTATTATTCTTTAATCCTTTCAGTATTTACAGTCTTTAGCACTTTAGGGGGTAGAAAATCAAGCAGTCGCTTCATATAACAGATACTAAATCAATACATTCTAGGTTACAGTAGCAGAAAATAATTTATATTTGACATTCAACTCTATTTTTTCTTTTTCCACTGAGAAGTACATTTGTTAAATAAGGTAGCTGTATTGATTGTTGAGAATGTCAAATTTGTAGACAGAGATTAAGGGCACTATTCAATATACGTCCAAGCAGCAGATTTTGCTTCAGTAAATATTATCAGACCTCTCCTCCCCCCCCAAAAAAAAATCACTAGAAAATGTATCAGAAAAAAGTTTGGGGGAAAATAACCTAAGGAAAAAGAGAAAGCAAAAAATAAATAGAGATACAACTTCCAATGGCTGGTATTTTCATATTCTTTTTCACAATATTCTCTCTACAGTATGTAATATATACCTTGTACATTTAATATTTAAATAAGGAATTACCCATGTATTACCCAAAGTGGGCATAAAGGAACACATATTGCTGATTCATGTCTGCTATGGTTCCTTAAAGGGTTAAAACTACCTACATAACTACTAACTGCATTCCATAAAAAATGTACTGATGTTATGGTATATAAGGATTAAACTACAACCCCCCAGTCTCCCCTCTGGGGGATCTAACCTCACTCCCCAGGGCGGAATGGCTTATTACCATATTGCTGCCGGCTCTCAGACGCTTTGTAAGTCACTGCCGGGAAAACCAAAGAACCTTGCCTATGTTCTGAGAGATTGACGCAGAAGAGAAAAGTGTAGAATAAAAGCCCTGTCCATATCACAGATGCTCTCTGGATCCAGCAGGTGGGTAACATCTTCTGCCAAGAGATGGGTGATGTGCCTCCAGTTCCCTATTTTTTTTTTTTTTTTTTCAAAAAAAGAGAAGAAAAGAAGGAAGATGAACTGAGCCAACCTGAGCCTGGAACTATTCCAAGCACCCAAATGGTGCTTTTCATCTCCACATACTCACTCTGTTGGGTTTTGTCACGATGATTTGCAAGCATTCTTACATCATTCTCAAGTGATTTTTCAGGAACTAAGCCAATAGGTTTAGCCAAATTGAATTAAGCTCAATTTAATTTATTTGCTAAATTCTCTAAAATCGCTGGATTTGTTGAGACTATCAATAGGGCACACACACCCTGAGCTTGTGCATATGGGAGGGAGTGTATGGTGCAGATGAAGTTTTATGCACACATTAGACAAACATCTGCTGGTAAAACCAATTAGATAAATAAACAGTAATATCTAGTTAATATTGGCAAAATAGGGCACTCATGGGGTGGTTATCATTGTCGCTGTGGTCACAGCAGCCGTAAAAGTCTAATGTGAGACCCTAGTAGAACTGAAATAGAAGTTCTATAGATAATATACCCAAGAACAAAGAAATCCAGCTTATAGAGCATTCTAATACACCGGAGTGAAGTAAGTAGATATGAATGAATTAAAACTGAATTTTAATATTAATCAAACATTTAAATAAAAAGTGTTATGTACAAGTTCTTGCAGTGTACTGTGACTGTTATATGGAAAAAGCCTTTTTCCATATTACAGTCATAGTATACTGCAAGTACTTGTTTGAAGGTAATGCACTATTTGTGCTTGTATTTGTCATCTCTTGTCATTCACTTGTATCCGTGATTCGATGAGGTGATCCTCACAAGAATCTTCAGAACCAACAGATCAGCTGAGCAGACCTAGATGGATTTTCCACATATGGGTTTGTTGACTTGCTGATTAGAACAATTTCAGCTAGATTGTCATCTTAGGTGCCATATAGGTTTTTTTTTTGCATCCTAATATTTTCTGGTTTAGAGATGACCAGCTAGACCGGTTAGGCAGCCTTTGGATTTCAGGGACTATTGGAACTTTATTACTATCAAATTATATATTATTTTTATATATTCACATAACTTGCGCTTGTTCAATAATTTTCACTGTAGGGTCTACTATGTGTCAATGGTATTGACACTTGTTATAGTCGGGGGTTAATTCCGTCTTTGAGTGTGGGCAGTTCCGTATGTGAACACAGCAGTGATAAAAATGTCTGAAGTGTTCAGGGCTGATCCCGAGAGAGATAATTAATTCTTATTCCACTTGGAATCTGACTGGAGGCCCTCTAATAACTGCTAGTTGCCCTATTACAAATTCAAAACCCCTAGGTGAGCAGCTGTAGGCCGCTTGAATAGATTCAGGGTTTTTATTCCTGGTGCGGGTGTATCGTTTGTGATGTCCGCATGGAAGCTTCACATAGATGGCATAGAAAAAACTGACTGAAAAGTCTATGGGAGTAAGCTTGTTAGTGGAGTGACAAAAAGTGAGTTACAGAGTAGAAGCCAAAGATCTAGTGTGTAGCAATGTCCGTGCTAAATAAATTCTCCTTTACTCTGAATGAGAGTTCAGCAAATAATCAGACCCTCCAGGTAACCAACTCATATTTTAAAAGAAATTAGATTCCAACTTTGTGTGGCTAGAGGCATAGTAGGATGAGCCATGGCTAGTTATATATTGTGGTGTTTCTAACCACTAACCGCAGTTATCGCAGCATTATGTTTACTGGCATCAGAGCTTCCGTGTGGTCTGAAAGGTTATGCCTGCCGACGATAGTTTCACGCCATGCGCGCTTTGTCAAACTTCTAATTGTCGGTGGGGCATGTCATTCCTCTGCCATCCATTATATACTGCACTTGATTGATAGATTGATACCTCAACTTAAACCAGGTAATTCTGTCTAGATTGTCTCAGTCATATAGACATCTTTAATTGTTGAATATGTATAAAACTCATTATTATGGATGAGATCAGTCCCGCTGGCAAATAGGCAGAGTTCTATACAGACAAAGTGCATCTGCATATACACTTATCACGGAGCAGATGTTGATGTTAGCTCCAGTGATAACAGTTCCGTCAGATTAATTCTCACAGATTTCTTGGGTTAAATGGAATCATACTGTCATGTATATCATGGTCTCATGGTGTATGCATGTATGTCTTTATTTATATTGCACCATTAATGTACATAGCGTTTCACAGTATTAATACACATGACAATCATAAAAATAACAAATAATACAAATAACAGATCATGGGAATAAGTGCTTCAGACATAAAAGTAACATTTTGGGAGAGGAGTCCCTGCTACGAAGAGCTTACAATCTAATTGGTAGGTGTCACGCCTGTATGCCCGCAGACCAAGCTAGACCCCAGTACTGAGGTGGGAACGGTATGATACCACACACCCACAGCAGTAGGAGCAAGCCCGGAGTGTGGTATAGCATTGCTTGGCCTGTTGGAAGAGTTGTTAGAGTATACTTGCAATGCTTGGGGAATGTCCGTGAGAATAGTCGTGTCCGTTTGCCAATGTTCAGGGATCCAGAGGGTAGAGTCGTCAGAGGGCAAGCCAGGTGAAGCCAGAGGTCAGCGAAGTCGTATGTGTAGCAGGGTTCAAAGGGATACCAGAGAGCAGAGTAGTCCAGGGTAAGCAGGGGTCAAAGCCAGGGAAATCCAAAGTAACACAGGAGCAGGTAATCACAGGAGCACAGAGGGAGCACAGCATAGGTCAGGTAGACACAGGGAAACAGGAACTATGCAGAGCGAGGAAGAGGTGGACAGACAGGGATTATAAAGGAAGGTGCACCAATGACAGAGAGGGGAGGAGTAGAGAGAAAAGTGGGAGAAGCTGGAGATAGGTCAGGGGAAGAAGAGGAGGAGACAGAAGGGGCAGTCAGGAGAATGGCCTGTACAGCTTGGGAGGCGGAGACAGGGGGAACCTGATAAGCGTCTGTGCGCGCGCCCCCTGTAAACTGGGGATGTGCGCGCACTGGTTGCAACACAGGCACGGCCCGCACGGAGCAGGGGAAGACCGCAGGAGGGGGACGGAGCCAAGAGAAGGGGAACGCACACTAGAGGCCTATGCCCGCGCGATGGCCAGCAAGGGCAGGGAGGAGCATGCACGCGCGTCCTCCGTGGGCTGAGGGGGTGCACGCATCGGACGCGTCACCAGGCGTGCAGAACGCCGCGCCGCGGGCACCACACGAGGAGGAGGCAATGGGACGGATGGCACCACAGGGGATGGTAAAGGAGCTACCGCGGGGGAGAGGGAGCGGGGAGGATCAAGGCAAGGGTTAAAGGAGCGCATGGATATGCAGGACCTGCGGGGAACGCGCTGCGGCAAGGGGAGAGAGGTAGAAGGTGAAGGAGAGGAGTGGGAAGGAGTAGAAAGGGTGACAGGAGATGGGAGAGAGGGACAAGGAGATGAAGGAATCTCCTGAGTCGTCACAGTAGGTAAAAGAATGTACAGAGACAGTAGGAGGACATTCTGGTAAGTGTGTGTGCAGGGGGCGAAGCTTTATGTATCATGTGTATAGTAATAGCCACGGTGCCTCTCATATGCTTCTTTAAGCAAGTGTGTCTTAAGGTGGGTCTTATACGTGGATAGAGAGGGTGCTAGACGGGTATTGATGGGAAGGGCATTCCAGAGGTGTGTGGCATTCAGTGAGAAAGGTTTAAGGCGAGAGAGGGCTTTAGACAAATGGAGTAGAGAGAAGGCATCCTTGAGCAGAACGCAAGAGTCGGGATGGTGCCTAGCGAGAAATTAGGGCTGAGATGTAAGGGGCAGAATACTGTAACTCTTTAAAAGTGAGGAGGAGAATTGAGTGCGAGATATGGGATTTGATAGGAAGCCAGGAGAGTGATTTCAGCAGGGGAGATGCTGAGACAGATTTAGGAAAGAGTAGAGTGATTATAGCAGCAGCGTTTAGGATAGATTGTAGGGGAGACAGGTGAGAGGCAGGAAGGCCAGACAGCAGGAGGTTACAGTTATCGAGATGGGAGAGAATGAGGGCCTAAGTCAGTGATTTAGCAGTCGAGCAACAGAGGAAATTGCATATCTTTGTAATATTGTCGGAGGAAAAAGCGACACGTTTTAGATAAGTTTTGAATATGAGAGGAGAATGTGAGAGAGGAGTCGAGTGTGACCCCTACACAGCGTGCTTGGGCTACTGGATGAATGATAGTACTTCCAACAGTAATGTGGAAGGAGGTAGTAGGAGGAAGTATGAGCAGCTCGGTTTTTGCCATGTTAAGTTTAAGTCGGCGGGTAGCCATTCAGGATGATATCGCAGAGGGACATTAAAAAACTTTGGTCTGTACAGCAAGTGTATGGTCAGGGGTTGAAAAGTAAATTTGTGGGTCGTCAGCATAGAGGTGATATTTAAACCCAAGAGATGTGATTAGGTCACCTAGAGAAAGTGCGTAGGAGAAGAGGGTGGCCCAAGGTGTCAAATGCTGCAGAGAGGTCAAGTAATATGAGCAGAGTGTAATGACCTCTATCTTTGGCAGCATGAAGGTCATTAGCAATTTTAGTGAAGGCTGTTTCAGTGGAGTGAGCAGTGAGGAAGCCACATTGTAGAAGGTCTAGGAGAGAATAGGTGTTGAGAAAGTGGAGCAAGTGAGAGAAAACAAGACGTTCAAGGAGTTTAGAGGCAAAGGGCAGGAGGGAGACAGGCCGATAGTTACAAAGACTGGTAGGGTCAAGCTTGCTGTTTTTGAGTTGTCTTGGAGAAGTGGGACAATGCAATCTTGGGAAAAAGTGCTTGTTCGTTAATACATATCCTGCAATCTCTGTCGTGCATGTAGTACCAGGAAGAGATGGCTATCAACTTATTCCTGTTGCAACGAAGATAACTGCAAATGCCTGCTAGCGGGTATCTATGGTGATGGTAAACACCCTCATTTCAACTCCATATAGTATAGATTGATGCAATGCATGACTCATTGATTACAGATCCGCTCAAAACCCATGGTATCCAATCTGTGAGGAGCTCCTGGGGGTAAGTGCCACACTTATTTAATGCATGTTGTGAGTGTGGTTACCAGATGCCCTCAGTGACCTATAAACTCAAATAAATTATGAAAGCACAAAGCCCTCATTTAGCCCTTGTGGAGCGAGGGTTCCCAGGTTAAAGATACACCTAGCCTCCCGTTTCAGTAGTATTGAGTCCCAGTCACCACCTCTGATCCCCAGGTTTGTATGGTCAATGCCCATAAATGTGAGGACCCTAGGGTCACCATTATGTGCTCTATGCACATGTCTCACTACTGGGGTGTCCACATTGCTCCTTACAGCCCCTATTGCTCCAAAACCCTCCTACGTATCTGTCTCTTAGTTTTGCCTATGTACTTCTTGAGACAAATGAGATCGATTTGGTCAATCATACCTGCCGTCTGGCAGTTGACAAATCTGCGTATTGTGAATGTTTTGGTGTCATTCCAGTTCTTGAAACATATGGCTATTTTCATATATGTTCATAAGCTTTGCATTTTGTGCATTTATATGAGTCCTGGGGTTGGCCGGAAGCCGCATAGGTCTACTTACTGTAGTTGTTCACAGTGGCTATGTGAAAGTAGGTCTCTAAATTTCTGAGGGTGTCTACCCGTGATAGAAGGGTAAGGCATGAGAACTTCCTGGAGGTCACTGTCCACCATTAAGATGTGCCAATGTTTCTTAAAAATGTGTTGTATCTGGTTCCTATGTCGGTTATATGTACCAATGCATCTAATGACAGTTTTTTTCAGTGCCAGGTCCTTTCTCCGTAAGTAGGTGTCTAGGGGTATACGTAGCCCTTTTATAGTCTCGCTTAACCCATTGTTACTGTATCGCCTTTGTAGGAATCACTGTTTCATTAGGGTGGCCTGAGTTTTGAAACATTCCTCAGTCGAGTAGTTTCTTTCGAATTCCTAGAAACTGCCCCATACAGTAGGTATCCCTCTAAAGAGGTTTTGTGGGTGTTGGAGTGTTGCATGGAGAAGGCTATTGGTGGCCGTGTCTTTCCTGTGTTTTGTAGTCATTAGTTCGTTATTAGGTCCTCTTTAGATATTCAGGTCAATGAAGTTGATCTCCTTATCATTTTTATCATTATGCTGCCCCTCCACCCCACCCATCACACACCAATACCACTCCCCGGACCCTTTTCCCCCAAATCCCCATCCAGAACACAATCAAGAACCAAAACAACCCCCCTCCCCCCTTCAAGAAAAAGGCTGCCTCTCTGGCTTCTTTATTTCCCCATTTGCCTGCTTCTTTTGAAAACCTGCAGAGGAAAGAAGAAAATCACTGTATTACAGTTCTTACTATGCTAGCAGTTTGGAAAATATACATGTGATTAATGTTTTGTTACACTGTACACTGGTGTATTGCACTTTATTGTATATACTACCTGGCTACTAAAAAAATATCCAGCAAAGTATTATTTCATGCTCTGTTACTCTCTATAATATTAATAGAGAGAAAAACCTGTCAACAGCCCCAGTAAAAACCGTTAAACTCAACACATACCGCCATTGACCACAGGCTGTTATTGGAGCAGTATTGCATGCTATCAGGATGTACTGTGTGGAATCCCTCAAAAGACAAAAGAAAAAATATGTTAAAACTGAAGCTTTAATGTTATACTAATGTACTGTATTAATACAGGAAAGATAAAATGGAGTCTGCAAAATGTTTAGCGCTACGCCAAAAAGCTATGGTAGCAGGGAACAAACAAAAAGCAGTGGGGCAATAAGTGCAAAGGGAATTATTAGACAAATTAAAGTTAGCTGCAAGAACTGCAGTGCTACATGCAAAAGCAATGGTAGCAGGTGATAAACAAAAAGCAGGGAGCAGTAAGTGCAAAGGGAATAATAAGACAAAAAAAAAAGTACCTGTATATCTGCAGAAGCTATAAGCCTGATAAAAGAGAACAGGGAAATATGTGGTTCTTGAGAACAGAGAATAAACTTTCTGCTGCTCTGTAAACAGAAAGTTGACAATGAAATAACTAGCAGACTGGGTTTGATTTTATACCCAAACTAAGATGTCTGCTGGCCTCATGGACTGTTCTAGTTCCTACCAGCCCTAAGTCTGAATTTAACTCCTCTGTGCACCCCTACAGGTCTACATGGTGTACTATGGGACGGAAGCTTGACACACACTCCCCTAGTTCAGACAAACCTATTCATATTGAGGGTCAGGTATCTACCATGCAGATAAGGGAGTCCTTCCCAACGGACCTTGTTAAAAGTACAGTACACAACTTTATTACAGGTGCACACACTAGTGCAACTACAATAATGTTCAGATTATTAAAAAATAATTGCAAAAAACAAGCCAAGTAAAACCCCAACCCAGACTCAAACACCCCCAGAAGCAGCGAGTGGGATTGGGATCATTAAAATTGCCCATAAAATGACCTATAAATGAATAAAGTACTGCAGAGAGGAAGCGAAAAGATAGCACCACCATTATCTGTAGCACTATCACTGGATCTAATGATGTTGATGTTGATGCTGCTTCTGCCACCTCTGCTGGTTTAACCCACTGCTGTTTCTGCCATCTCTGCAGGGTTTCCCGTAGATTTGGGTGCTGCTTTTGCAATCCTTGCCAGTTTGCCCACTGCAGTGGGTGCGAGAGCAGTTTGTTCCATCTGTACTGTTATTGTTACGATGTATCTGTTTACATACTAACATATACTTTAGAACCTAGGCTTGTATGTGCTGTGGTGTTGTGCAGTTACAGGCTGTACACTTGAACCACACCTGTATACTGTTCAGTAGGTAAGCAAAAGTTAATTCAAGCGTAGTAGTAACATACAGCGAAACACTATAGGGATACATATTATAGGGGTAATCCTTGGTATGAGGTGGTATGAAGTATCTCCCCACATCCCTGTCATGGACCCCATAATGTAAGTAAACATTGTAGGAGTCACGTTGCATGGTGCCAGTCACATTTTAAGGAAGTGACTTCCCATGGGGGAAGCTTAAAGCGATGCACTGCGTGTCAAGTAAAAAAAACACTGACGTAGGCTGGAACGCTCAGCAAATAGAAAAAACTTTTTGGTTCCTCAGTGACATGGACATACTAACACGCAGGAACTGATGAAAGGCACCTCTGATGCGTTTCACACATGCGCTTTGTTAAAGAGTTACATTTTACTCTGGAACCTTCCCTAACAGGGTGTATAGGTGGGTCAATTGCATTAAAACTCTTTTAGGCTATGGCCCCGCTGCCTGCGCTGCACGTGCGCCTGCGAGGCTGATGGCACGTGCAGCTTATTCCCCCGGTCTGCAGTGAGTTGCAGGGGGAAAGACAGGGGGGGGCGTGATGGGGGAGTGATGGGGGCACGGCCGTGACATCACCCGGCAGGTTTTCCCTCATTGGCTGAACCACCGGGAGGTGTGGCCTAGCACGCCGTCGCGAGTCCTGCTCTCAATTCTCTTGAGAGGAGTTTCTGTTGGCGCAGCACGGTGGTCACCCCTCGCAGTGGGCCCGGCACGATTGTGGGGTGGCTCATGTTCGCGGCTCTTGTCTCTGCAGCTTCTGCTACAGCGGGCACTGCAGTTGCCAGTGGGGACCTGGCCTTAGGGGAGATGCTAAAATAGGTAAGTTGAATCAGGAATCCGTGTGAAGCTGCAGCGGCTTGCAGGAGAAACACTTAGGAACTGAAAACAATTGTTGATTGGATGTTAAGTCAAGGGATAGCCAGAGTTAAGCTGCTGGAACTTCTGGCATGGAAGTGGATATATGGTCGTGACCTAGTTGCCACCAGCGTTTGGTCGCCAAGGGACCCTTCGCTGCAGTCGCTCCACCACTGAACACTCAGCCACCAGCTATTTCATCAATAAGGTAAGTTACCATAAGGGGTTTTAGTGGTTAGGGTATAGGGTTAATGATAGAGTTTTTAGGGTAAGGGGTTAGGTTTTTAGGTTGTGGGAATTGGGGTAAAGGGTTAAGGTTTTTATGGTAGGGGATTATGGTAAGGGGGTTAGGGGTTTTAAGGTTAGGGGATAAGGTTTTTAGGGTAGGGGATAGAGTTAGTATTAAGGGTTAAGATTAGGGGATTTTAGGGTAAGAGATAAAGTTAAGAACATACCTTGGCGGCGAGATGTTCCTACGGTGAGGTGAGCAGTGGCTAAATGCCAGTGAGACTAGTCAACTAGAAGAAGTGCAAAGTACAGAAGAAGACAAAGTAAGGATGGGTGAAATCCCACACAACACTTTATACATGCACCATGCCCACCCTTATCTCCCAAATTATGTGATATCTGTAGACGATGCTGGGGACATATGAAATGCAGAGCTGATCATAGTAAATTATACTCTGTTTCTATGTGCACCGTGCACCGCACACTGCATGCCATTTTCCAATCAAACAAGTAAAACCAGGATTTTTATAGCAAACTAAGCAGTGTGTATTTTAATATTTGTGAAAGGGTATCACCTGCTCTTTACAGTACAGCACTTTAGATTTTGAGTATGATCATATTGGAGCTGTCAGTGATCGTGCAAAGTATCTCTTTTATCTGTGTTTCCCATACTGTAACAATGGAAAGATGAAAACTGTATTCAATGAGTTCCAGGCCGATAATTATTGCCTGAGAATTCTGGCGGAAATTCCAAGATCCGACTTGATGGACATACTGTAGAGATGGAACCTATACTGTATATCAAGGACATCTAAACCGAATAATTAGAATTCATTGTGGGTAAAAGCAAGGAATAAAAGTTGGATTGTTGAGTCTTTTACTGAGGTTTGTGTCTGTTCATGTGCATTACTGTTTATTTTCTAAATTGTGTGTGCTTAAAGTGCTATACTTCTAATCAACTTCTGATCTCTAAAAGACATCCTTGTCTTGTCATTTTAAGGAATGAGGTGGGCTACAGATTTTCCTGAAAGGTCACCCCTTCTTTTGAATGTTTGCTGTTTTGAACTAGAATACTAAAGATTAAGGTGAGAAACTTTATTTTTTATTTTTATTGGCTACGCATACAACCCAAACATTATATGCTTTCTGTTTATGAGATTATCAATATGACCTGGATAATACAGGGAAATACTGATATATTGTATCGGAGATTCCCTTAAAAGTGAATATAGGAAATGATTTATTTTTGTAGAAGGGCTTTGAAAGCACTCTTCCTGACAGATTCAGAACGATCGGAAAACAAAAGCCCTTAATTTTAAGAAAACTTTTAAAATTATGAAACTGCAAAAATGTTTTGGGTACTGTACATTTTGTTTTTAATGTGTAATAATATAATCTCTTTATGCATGTAAACTCATTTTCGAGGGCTACCAACAGGTCAGGATTAAAGGTGTGTCAGTCAGTCATTTTGACTGAAACACCTGCGCTCAAGCAGGGATATCCTTTAATCCTGACCTGTTGATAGCCCTTGAGGAATGAGTGTGAAATAAAACAGTATTTTGGTGTAGAGTATTAACATAGCCCATTAAATGAAAGCACTTATTGGTAGACAAAACAGTTATTTGTTTTAACAGTTATAACAGCCTTACTGTTATTTCAGCCCCCTCTTAATTAACCCCTGCCAAATATAGCCTCAACCTCCCTATAACTACCTTACTCTATCCCCTAAACCTCCCTTAACTACCCACGCCAACCCCCCCCCACCCACCCCCCACCACCACCACTAACCACCGTGACAGTAAATCATACACATATCTTGAATAACAATCAGTGGCAGCCAGTTGTTTGCTTGCTGTTGTCCCTTAAAGTGATGTCACATCCTTTTGAACTAATTTAACATATCATATGGTACAGCAACCAATGGGATTGTCTTCAATCCCATTGGCTGTAATACCATGTGATATAGCCAGGTGGTTTTAAAGATGTGGCAGGGATCGATAGCAGTGAGCGATGGCAGTGAAAAGTCTGGGACATCTGATTCTTCTTTGGTGGGTGCAAGGGCACTTCTGGTGCCCATCCAAACAAGTTGATCCTTATGTACTTTGGTTATTTTCTTCTTCACATAATAAGGGCCAGGGTTCATTGCCTTGGGAGACTTCGGAACCTTCGGAACCATTTCTATAGGCACCTTTGGCTTGAAAAAAGCTTCCGGCTTTTTATTTCTCGTAGTCGGCACAGCAGAAGAAAGTTATCTGATTGTTCAGATAGAGATCAGCGTGTGGGAGGCTATGCATTTTGTGTCACCTTTTATGCACTGTGTCCCTATTTGAATTGTTTGGCAGGCATGGACACGATCTGCAGGTGCTAAAAGTGGGCGTACTATATACATTACTTAACCTGTCAAGCAAGGTCCATTACATTATAAATACGCCATCACCTCTGCTGATTCAATGCACATTGAATATACATCGAATACATATCGAATATACATTCCTCTGTGTTTGATTTATTTTCTAAAGCCGCGATGCTGAAGAAAGTTATTTGAAAGGATCTCAGCATTAGAATACAGGACATGTACAAGAAAGGACACAGAATTTACAGATCAAACGCTGGTTACTGAATTCAGGCCTCGATTTAGCAAAAATCACTGTCAGCTATAATGCCCATGGTCTTGCAAAAAGTGTAAAGCGGAGTCCCCCAGTCACAACAGAGTAAACATTTTTGTTTTAATTCTGTAATTACTGTATTACTTGTATAAGCGTCTTGCATATCAAAATGCATTTTTTTGTTTACTTGTTTTCTTTGCAATTATTTTAGAATACTGTATACAGTACTGTACAGTTATGTCATGTATTTGTTTTGACTTATTTTTGGGCCTAACAAATTGTTCTCTTTTACTTTAAACTGTACGACGACAAAACATCGGGTGAACAAAATCAGCGAAGCTAAGGCTACGCTTATAGTGCCAGCCACCGCGACGCGATGGTCAGGTGACGGTCGCTGGAAAATCAAATAGAGATCACTTCCAGCGATCGCAACCAACCCATCGCGCCGTCACATCGTGCTTACTATAAGCACACGCGATGGCAACAATGCATTTGTTTTGCCGCGATGTCGCGTCGCTGTCACCGGCACTATAAGCGCAGCCTAAGGATGAGCGCTGTGTAGCAACAGTCAAGACTGCTCTAGACAAAAGTCACAATATCACAGCACCAGAGACCAGCATCAGGGTGATGAGACGCCAATTGGGATGGAAATATGGACGTGTCAAGTAAGTGTCTTACTGTAATAAAGTACTGTATAGTATAATGCAATACTGTAGTATGCAAATTGACAGAACAGAGTGACAGAACAGGGTTGATACTGTAATTACTGTGCAGTAGTTAGGACAGGCAAAGTGTTGGACCGTTCACTATTGTACTTTAGGTAAAAGTGTGGTTTTACTGTACCTTTAAAATTCTTCCTTGTCTTAACAGAATGTATCCAATGATAAGGGATGCCAACAAGGTAAAAAGAGTGGACCATGCACGGACATGGATCGCAAGTGACAAGACTTTTCAGGATGTCATCTTTTCTGACGAGACAACTGTAGCTCTTGAGATATTTGCCACTTTTGCATTCCTCAAAAAAGAACGCATATCTCTGAAGCCGCATCCCAAGCAGCCAATGAAGATGCATGAGTGGGTTGCGATCTCTAGATGTGGACCAGAATGCATCATTGTATTTGAGGGTAAAATAATATACTGTACAAAGTCACATGCTGTAGCATTATGAACTGTACAGTACAACTGTAGTGTATTCTGTACAGAAGTAGAAAAAATGATCAGCAGTCATGCCGCTCCTGACCCCGATCAAAACTCAACAATATAGAAAGTTAAAAATTGATTTATTAGGCTACATAAAATGGATACAATCCACAGACAAAAGAGATAACCTCTTCCCACGCGTTTCAACCGAATTGGTCTTTCTCAAGGCGTATGTACTGTACAAAGTCACATGCTGTAGCATTATGAACTGTACAGTACAACTGTAGTGTATTCTGTACCCTAATGTTCAGTTTTAACATATTTTTTTCTTCTCTTGTTCCCGGAATCATTGTCAAAGTATTTTTCCAAAAGCAAATAGTCACACGTATTGTTGAATACATTAGGCATGATTTCCCATCTGGTGGTCATCGGTTCTTCCAGGACAATGATCCTAACATACCGCCTCTTCTACCTATATTCTTACCTCATTGAACTGGTGTGGCATGAGCTGAAGGTTTATATAAGGAAGGTTGTTAAACCGTCCAAAAAGTAGAGATTAATACAAGGAAAAATTAGTTTCTGGAACAACATACTGACTGTACAAAGATGAAACAACTATATAGACTAATTAGAAGCATTTTGCCCATTCTTTTAGATCGTAATGGGAATGCCACCGGCATGTAGTAAGTATGGTACTAACAATAACCTGATTAAATGTTAGCCTTCTATTAAAGGTAATTGAACGTTAACCATTTTATGTCTGCGCTTACTCTCCACTTTATATATACTTAATATATTTAATTATATACAGAACTATATGTATAGTATTTGTATTAGATGTGTGTATTACCTATTGTATCTAAAAAATCATTATAGTTTACATGTTTGGCAAGTTATACTGTAGTTTTGTGTGGCTTTCAGTTATGTTAACCAGTCAAGGCATTCAATTCACTAATCCTGCAGCCATTTTTCTTTCACAGATGCAATACTTCTGGATGGAGGGGGGGGGGGGCGCGGGGAGGCAGGAATGTCTAAGATAATTGTACTGTGTGCATAATAACAGTTAATAGTTTGTCCTAATCCCAACTCTCTCTGTGACAAAAGGTCGTTTACACAAGCTGAGGTGACTCATCTGAACCCCTGACTCAGCTAAACCCCATGGAATTAAAAATCAGATTAGCCAGAACCTGAAACATTAGTACAGATGTATCTTTGTGTGTGGTGGGGGGCGGGGGGATGTGCAACCAAAATCAGCTTGGTGTACATAATGCTGTGATGAGCCTGCAGGATTAAAGTTGAAATAAATCATTTGAACTGTTGTAAAAAACAATAAAAGTTATGAGTTCCATCATACTGTACCACGTATGTGTGATATTTCCATAAACAGTATGATACTGTAAGCAGAAGAAGCCTACCCAAAGTTGAAGGTATTGAATAGAATTCCCAACCCCCCCCCCAAAAAAAAAATATCAGTATGACACCTCATAGAGAAATAAAAATGTAGTAATGTTATAAATGTAAAAATTGATAAAATATGAGTAAAAATGCATACTGTAACATAAAGTTTTCCTTACAATCACTACGTTATTATGGCCTGCTCGAGGAAAAAAAATATGATTTTTTTCCCCTGAACTTGAAAATCCCATTGGCAGTGAAGGTATTGAGTAGAATTCCCCCCACCCCAAATTTCATTCTTTCTTTTTTTTTTTTTTGACTTGACTAGAAATTCACATTGACAGTGAAGTCATTCTAGCCAAATTACAGTGCAAGTCTTCTTATCAGCCATGCAAGACCCGAAGCATACGCAATGTGTCTTTCTGTGTAAATGGGCCTAATGCAGTAAGCCCCGATAAAATCTTTTCGGCAAGGGTTGCCTGTAGGCCTTTTTTTGGCGATTTGCCCTCGCAGTATTCAGTAAGGGCCGAATCCATGCCGATCCCTGCCGAATCACTTCGAAAGCAAAACTGCCAATGAGCCTGTGCCGATACAGCCTGGCTCCCGATAAGCCTTAACATACGCCTTTTGTGCCGATAGAAGTTTGCAGCAGAGAGAGACAAGCCGCTCTCAGCGCAAACATCGGCAAAATAAAAAGTATTTATAAACAACTTTTACAGATAGTGTACATGTGCAGGGGGTCTCCGGAGCTGAACCGCATTGGTTTCATGTCCGGGGACCCCCTGCTTCCCGAGATACAGACACCTTTATGAGGTGCCGGTATTCCTCTGCATTTGAAGGTCCCGATCACGTGACCGCGGAATGTAAACAAAGCAGAGGGATACCGGCACCCCCTAAAGGGGCCTGTATCTCGCGAAGCAGGGGGTCCCCTGACCTAAAACCAAAGCGGTTCAGCTCCGGGGACCCTCTGCACATCTACACTATCAGTAAAACACACATATCAATAAAGACTCATTCCTTACCTTTGCGGCTATGTGCTACGGTAACAAAGCAGCATGAATGTATTTTTAATAATAGTGTACTGTGAGCAGGGGTCCCCTGAGCTGAACCACATTGCTTTGTGGACCAGGGACCCCCTGCTTCCCGAGTAACAGGCCCCGGAATGTGTCATCGGGTGGCAGTGTCGCCGCCATCTTTATAGCGTCCCATTCGCACCGTGTCTGCTATAAATATGGCGGCGACACTGGCACCGGTGCCCCAAACCGGGGCCTGCAACTCGGGAAGCAGGGGGTCTATGAGCCACAAATCAATGCGGTTCAGCTCAGGGGACCCCCTGCTTCCGCACAATATTATTAAAAATACATAAATGCTGCTTCATTACCATAGCGGATAGCCGCTAAGGCAATGAAGGGGTTAAGGCAGAATAGCATGTTTATTGGGGACATTTGCCCCCAATAAACATAGCAATAAACAAAATACACCCACTGTGTATTTGAAATACATAAACAACAATAAATACATTAAATACATATAGTACTCACCACCCATCTCCGGCTGCCACGATGAAGGCCATCCTCCTCTTCATCCTGCCCATGCCCCCTCCGCTGCTGCAAAACAGACACAAGAATGAAAACATCCAATGTAATGTCCCCTAACCCCTTAATCACCATAGCGGTTATTAACCGCTACAGTCAATAAGGGGTTAACCCACCCTCACCCACCACTCGGGACGCCTACATTCCCTCCCACACTAACCCCCCACCCCGTGAGGCCTAACCACCCTCACCTACTACCCACAAGGGAGGCCTACCCACATACCGTTGGGGAACCCCCCCCCACCCCCAGTACCCACAATAAAAACAATACAGTGACACACAATAAGCATCATTATATTTATTAAATACATTACCCATCCCCTGTGCCCCCCCCATAAATACAAGATTTATCCTTTTACAAACAGGGTTCATAACACAGCCCCACGTGAGTCCCCGGTGGGCTGGCGGGGCACCTGACAGACCTACAGGGTACCAGCAGCCCTTTTCAAACAGGTTCTGGAGGCCTGTTGGTGGGTCCCGCCAAGCGCCATGGCCCCCAGGTGGTCTCCTTGGGTCACCGTGGGCCACAATTGGGTCCCCACGGTAGGCCCAAGGATGTCTGGGAGCCCGGGTCAGACCCACAGGTGTCTGTGGGGCCTCGGGTGGTTCCCACAGGGGTCTGAGGAACTCACGAGTGCTCACTACGGGTCCGCGGTGCCCCCACAGATGTGGGACCACCGCTTCATCCCCGCAGACTACGGGTCCACGGTGCCCCCACAGATGTGAGGCCACCGCTTCATCCCCACATGTGTCACCTGTGGAACCACCAGCCTGATACCCGTGAGATACCCGAGGAGACCACAGGTGGTCTCTATATGTCTCACGCAGAACCACGGAACAAACCCTGAATGTAAAAAAAATAAACCTGGCCTATAAATTCAATACATACACCCCCCCCCCCCCCCCCCCAACACGTACAGTACAATAATGTGCGATAGGGATAATAGATTATTTGCCCATTATTAAAAACATTAACTAGCATATTCAAATAAATAAAGTACTACTGACCTCATCAATAAGAAGTCTCCTTCGCCAGCAACATCCTTGTTTTGCCCACAAAATACATAGCCAATACAAAGCCAATACATTGCAATTACATTCAGATATTAATTAACCCCTTAAACACCTTATCGGATAATAACCACAAAGGTAATTAAGGGGTTAAGCCACACTGGCCCGATACCCACCCTTCACCCATGAATTTGTACATTGGCTTCATCATGCAAATATATATATATATATATACAGAGATATATATATATATATATATATATATACACACACATGATGAACCAATATACAAATAAATGTAGAAGGGTTATCAAAAACATGCTGTACTCCAAATAACACTTCTCCATACAGACACACTACAATAAAATTAATTTCCTTTAATAATCCTAACTGAACTTACAATCACAATCATCAACTGCCAAACAAATACCTCAAATGCCAATCAAAACATAGCATTTACATTGTATATATGATGCATACAATCTATGCACCATATACATTCTGCAAATGAATGTTAACAATAACATTGCAAGCAAAATACAAATACCTCCCAACAAGTATACAATTTTAACCAATCCAGTAAACATAAATCAATTACCATTCATTAATGACATCCCTAAACAATTTACATCCCATCCCTAACAATTAAACAATTAACAAATTCAAGCCTTTAACATAACAATTTAGCCTGTGAAAAAATATAAGTACCAACAAGAATACAAAATTAAAAACCAAGGCTAACCCTGACCTTAAGTACACCATACATTATCAACAATTACATCTATCTAATGTTAAAATACATTATACACATTTATGCATAGCAGCATAGACAAATTAATTTAAAACACATCCAATCAAGCTTTTAAAACAACATCAGTCCTTACCCTGTATGTATATATCTCTCTAGACATTCACACATACATACATACAGTGGCAAGAAATGATATACCACAAATAAAAAAATACACATTTTAAAAAACCTTTTAAAAAATTTAACAAGTTAAATAAAATAAATTTCTTTAGTTCACTTACCATTACTTGACCCCACCGACTCCCGTTGAACAGCTTACCCACGAACCAATCCACCAGGCACCGGAACCCATAAAATAAAAAACCATAAAAAAATAAACATTAAACTAAAAATCCAAATCAATCCACGGGTCTTCTAATTGTAGGGATGGAGTTCCCACGCTCTGATTGGCTACCGTACCATGTGTGGACAGCCATGTTTCTTTTCATGACGTCATCTTAAAGGCAATTGAAGCAAAGCCATTCTGATTGGCTGTGCTTTCAATGCCTTTAAGTGACGTCATCAGTTTTTTTTTATCGGCCAAAACACATGGTTTTCACGGCCCAATCAGGGCCGTGGGAACCATATGACGAAAATGTGACGTCATAGGCCTTTAAAAGCCTATGTCGTCTCATTTTGAAGCCAGACGCCGAGGAGGAAGGACCTCCTACTGAAGAAAGAAGACCAGGGTGTGGCCGAAGACGGGAAGAAGACCCCGGAAGAAGATAGAAGAAAGAAGAATACAGATTGAGATGTATTACATACAGGATAAGAAATGATGTTGTTTTAAAAGCTTGATTTGATGTGTTTTAAATTAATTTGTCTATGCTGCTATGCATAAATGTGTGTATAATGTATTTTAACATTAGATAGATGTAATTGTTGATATTGTATGTGTACTTGAGGTCAGGGTTAGCCTTGGTTTTCAATTTTGTATTCTTGTTGGTACTTATATTTTTTCACAGGCTAAATTGTTATGTTAAAGGCTTGAATTTGTTAATTTTTTAATTGTTAGGGATGGAATGTAAATTGTTTAGGGATGTCATTAATGAATGGTAATTGATTTATGTTTACTGGATTGGTTAAAATTGTATACTTGTTGGAAGGTATTTGTATTTTGCTTGCAATGTTATTGTTAACATTCATTTGCAGAATTTATATGGTGCATAGATTGTATGCATCATATATACAATGTAAATGCTATGTGTTGATTGGCATTTGAGGTATTTGTTTGGCAGTTGTTGATTGTGATTGTAAGTTCAGTTAGGATTATTAAAGGAAATTAATTTTATTGTAGTGTGTCTGTATGGAGAAGTGTTATTTGGAGAACAGCATGTTTTTGATAACCCTTCTACATTTATTTGTATATTGGTTCATCATGTGTGTGTGTATATATATATATATATATATATATATATATATATATATATATATATATATATATATATATATATATTGTGACATAGTCCAAAGATGTTAGGCAGCTTTCTGCCCCATTTTAGAGCAGAAAGTGCAGGAATAGCTAAAAATGATCCGGTCCACAGCTTCACATTAACTCAGGCAGCTGGATGGAAAATCCAGAGCACAGATTACAATGGCTCTAGTTCTCCCTCACCTGCTCTTCTAATCACATGCACAGGTATTTAGAGCAGAGAGGTTTTGCATTTCTCTCTCTCTCTCCTTAGAGCCTGGGGGCTGGGGGTGTCGCTACTCTCCTGCATCCAGTATCGAGGTTGACGGCCTCTCCACGTATGACAGTACCAGAGGATTTGCCTGGACACCACGAACAGATAAGCTTAAAACAAATGATTACTGCTGTTGCTAAAAGACTGTGCTGTATCTTGTGTCCCTAAATGAGAGAGCATTGTTTTAAGCTGGGGAACCAGTTTAGTTGGCCAGCAGCTGTTAGAGAGACTGATTCTGATGTGTAGTTAGATCCCTGAAAGGGATAGGATTTGCTTATATAATTTGGTTTCTTTTTACTTGAAATAACAGTGTGGGAAATACTGTAACAATGAAATGAGTGAACTGCTGAATGAAAGTATCTGAGTACCTCTAACCCACACATGTTAAAGCTGCAGTACCTTACTTGGATGAAAATAAAGCAGGCAGAAGCCTGAGTTAAGCAGCTTAATACTTTGCATGATCCTGTTTTTGTATTAAATAACCCTAGAAGACTGTGTCGGGAAGAACCCAGACAGACGTCAGCACTACAAAAGAGGGGCGTTTGTCACATATGGTGGAGAATGCGGGCAGACACTAAAAAGTCTGTGGGTTTGCAAATAAATGCGGGGGTTTAAAATGGCCGCCGAGCTGAACTAAAGTACAGATGCTATGAGTGAAGTCTGTCCCACTGTGTATATCAGTTGTGCTTCTAGCATACACAGAGAATGTGCGAAGTGTGGATGCAATAGCACCCTGAACCCAAACAGAAAACCAAAATGTTTTGCTGAAAAAAAAAAAAATTTGCATCTAGCAAGTGCTGTTTGTAAAGCTAATGCCTTTTGCTGAAGTGAGTGAATTTGCAGCTAGCAAGTGCTGTATGCAAGTTGCTGAAGTGAGTGAAATTGCAGCTAGCAAATTGTCCCTGCCGGGTTTCTAAAATGGCCGACGTGAAATGTTTGTTGTGTAATGTACGTAACCATACAAAACAGTGTCCCTTCAGGCCATACTATGATCACGACCCTGGAGGAGAGCCGTACCCACAGATGAATTTAGTATGCTGGGCCTGTCGTGAAGTAGGTCACATGGAAGATGTGTGCCCCAAAATTTTCAAAGACAAACAGCTGCAAAAGCAAGCAATGCCCTGTGAGTACAAGCAAGATGTGGAAGCTGATAACAGTGAGTGTGTGCCCAGTACCACTGATATCTCTGGAGCTAATAAAGCAAAAAGAAAGAAAACTGTTCCTCAAGTCACAGGGGAAGTGAACGAGCCACTTGAACCTGCACTGTCAGGACATGCGTCAGAAAGGCGCCGAGATGAGCAACAGCCCATAGGGCCTGGCGCAATCGTCCCAGGAATGACGACACGCCTAGAGATGACAAAGGCTACTGCTACCATCATAGGCAGAGAGCCAAGCGAATCAAAGAAAACAAGAACTGACTGGAAACTATGCTATGAGATGTCCCAGAAAGATGTGCAAAACTTCATCACAGAGTTGGGGGTTTCTCGGCAAGAGGCTAGCGCGCTTAAAGCAGAGCTGGAACTCTCACGCCATGAGGTCTACGCTCGCAGCACAGAGCTGTGTACATTGAAGAAAACCTATGAGAATACCCTGAGTAATTTAGAGACTGTAAAAAGAGAGAATGTAAGTCTGACACAGAAAAATTCAGACTTGACTGACCAGATCAGTGAAGGTGATGAGAAGCTTCACCAAGCAGGAAAAGTGGAGAAGCAATTGATCCAGGAAAAGTTAGAAATGCAGGAAGCACTGCAGAATACAGAATCAGCGGCGATCCAGGCGACACAAACTGCAGAGCTCCAAAAAATGGAGGCGCTGATGCAAACCCAGAGCAAGCACCAGAAAGAGGTGAAGACCCTGAGGGAGGTCTGGCACGATCAGGTTGAAGAGCTGCAGAAGCAGATGGCTGAGCGCGAGATACAGTGCGCCAAGAGAGAGGAGGTGTCCGTCCGTCAGGTGGTTTGCCTGACACTGCGCTATAAAAGCGAGATGGCCGATATCTACAAGCAGCTGGACCACACGGCAAATGAAGGGGCCCGGCTGCAGCTGGAGCTGGACAAGACCCGGAAGGAGCACCTGCAGCTGCAGGTCAAGAATAGAGAAAATGAAACAGAGTTAAACCTCGCTCTGAAACAGATGACGGACATGGGAGAAGCGGCTAAAGTGGTTCAGTCGGGCTATCAATCCTACCTCCTAACCAAGCAAGCTGTACGTTCCTATACGTGTATCTTCAATGCTGTTGCAATATTACGATTTGCTATAAAGATGAAGTTGGAGAAAGAGATTCCAAGGCTAAAAGAGACACGGTCACAAAAGGAGACCAGGGAACGTAAACTCAATGCCCTCACTGATGACAAAGAGTAGTACAGTATGGTTTTGATAACCCTTCTACATTTATTTGTATATGCCACTGTACAAATTCATGGGTGAAGGGTGGGTATCGGGCCAGTGTGGCTTAACCCCTTAATTACCTTTGCGGTTATTATCCGATAAGGTGTTTAAGGGGTTAATTGATATCTGAATGTAATTGCAATGTATTGGCTTTGTTTTGGCAATGTATTTTGTGGACAAGACAAGAATGTTGCTGGCGACGGAGACTTCTTCTTGATGAGGTTAGTAGCACTTTATTATTTATTTGAATATGCTAGTTAATGTTTTTAATAATGGGCAATTAATCTATTATCCAAGGGCTGCTGGTACCCTGTAGGTCTGTCAGGTGCCCGCCAGCCCACCGGGAACTCGCGTGCGGCTGTTTTATGAACCCTGTTTGTAAAAGGATAAATCTTGTATTTATGGGGGGGTACAGGGGGTGGGTAATGTATTTAATAAATAGAATGATGTTTATTGTGTGTCACTATTGTTTTTATTGTGGGTACTGAGAGTGGGGGGGGGGTTCCCCAACGGTATGTGGGTAGGCCTCCCTTGTGGGTAGTGGGTGTGGGTGGTTAGGC